>JANIJG010010013.1:25713-38017 GCA_024611175.1 Megaceryle torquata | reverse complement strand
GGCCGGGGCTCTGAGCACCCTGCTCTGGTTGCAGATGGCCCTGCTCCCTGCAGGGGGTTGGACCAGATGAGCTTGAGGTCCCTTCCCACCTAAACAGCCTGGGATTCTGTTTCCACCACAGCCCTAATTTGCACATCTTCCCATGTACTTCTGTGCTCCCCTCTTTGCTGCTGCCCCCCCAAAGGTGCAGGACTCACAGTGACATTCACAGCAGCCCACATATTCCACAGCGGTTTACAACACCTGCCAGCTCAACTGCCCACAGACAGCTCAGTTCCAACAGGAAAAGCAACGTGGGCGGCTGATGCTGCCGGCCCACTCTCCCTCCACGCTGGGCTCCAGCCTTCGCCCAGGGAGGACCACTTGCAGTTGCTAATCAGGCTTCAAGCAGAGCACGAGCCCCGTCCTTTCACACCTTGGTTCTGACCACCCCAGTTAAGGCAGCTGAAAAGGAGCATCTGGACACCCAGCACACCCCTGGTCTGAGCCACGCTGATGCTCTCATCAGCCAAGCACCACTGGCCAGAACAAGACAGAAGGCTCATGGTTCACAGGGCGAAAGCTCTACTTGAATTATCAATGACATCCAAGAGACGTTAAAAGGTGAAAGAGCTATGACCACAGTATTAACTCAGGTTGGACCATATCAGTCCAACTCTAAAGCTGTGACAGAGACGGGAGATGCCCCCATCCGAGTCCGGCAGCTCACTCCCCTTACCTTCAGTGAGGTGAGGTGGGACACTTTCTGCGTCAGTGCTCCCACTCTGCTGTCTCCTCCATACACACGCAGCCCTGTCTCCATCTTCACGAGCTTCTCGTTTCCTCCAGCATGGTCCCTGGAAGGTCAGAAAAACGAATTTGGGCAGAGGTGAAGATAAATTTATCGTAAGTTAGATTGCAATGGTAACCTCCAGGTGATCGTTTCTGATCCGCTGCTCTCCCAGCATCTAACACTGTCCTCATATCAAAGATATACCACAGCAACACGAGTGGAGGTAATTTCTCCAGTAATTAAGGCAGAGAAAGGGGAAAACAAACCCCCTACAAGTTCACACCTATCTGGGAAACACCAGCCTTAAGAAGCTCACAGTCAACTCTCCAGTAACTAGGGCAGGAAGAGATTGGGACAACTGGGATATGTGTAATCCCACAAGACACCGTGGAGCAGGCACACAGACGTCAGCAGCTCAGCACTCGCTCACGATGCTGGTCCAGCCAGACCAGGGCTACCTCTTGTAGGCACAGAGGTGCCTCTGCTGTGACCCATAGGGGAAGTTACTCAGGTTGTGAACCTGCTCGAGCACAACGTTCATCTTTACGTCCCTGTCAGAGTTGATCTGCAGCACAGGTAACCCTCCCATGAGGGCTGACCATGAGCAGCACACCTCAAAGGCATGTCCTGGCACCTCAGGGTGGGTGTGCTCCTGCCCGCTCCCCACAGCTCCCTCCACACAGATTTATTTCACTGGCCACCTGGAAGAAGTCAGCATTTCAAAGGTTAAAGGTGCTGACACACAGAGCTGATGTCTAGACAATGCATCTGGCCACTGCAAGCCCAAGGGGACACCTCCTGAGCTCTGATCCTTTTCACACCTAAGCTCCTGCTTAAAGAAGACCACCTTGATCCAGAAAAGCAGCAATTCTTGATTGCTTGTGTCTACGCAGAGGGAGCCCGCTGCAGCAGGTAGTTACCAGTGATGATGCGTGGTCAGGACGGTGGTCAGCTTCACGCCGTGCTTTTTGACTGCGTCCAAAACCTGCAGACAAGGGCACAAGAGCCTTACAACTCACACAAAGTGACTTAAGAGCACACCTGGTGACACAACTGCTCCAGGGTTTGAGAGCCACACCAGCAGCTCTGCAGAGAGCTCATCCCTCTGCGAGTCAGGGCAGGAGCTCTCTGATCCACCCAGCCATGACTAAGCCCTCAGCCCCACTTCCTCTTCTCCCCACTACAAACTAAAGGCAAAAACCAGAAGCAGGTCAGTAACCCTCAGAGTCGGGGAGAAGCTGCCTGAGCCCAGCAGAGAGGCCTGTGAAGCTCTCTCCGTACCTGTGCATGGCCAGTATTTCCTGACTTTCCCCCACGCCTGAGTCAGCAGGTGAATAATTCTCTCGTGGATGCGGCAACCTGGAAGGACCTCCCAGAGCTGCAGTGGTGAGCGCCCTGCTCCCAAGAGCAGTGGATGTCTTTACCTTCTGGGGCTGCACAGGGTCAACGATGGCAGCCTCCTTCGTTTCCTCATCGATGAGGAGATACATGTAGTTGTCTGTGAGGGCCGGCAGTAATTCCACCTTCATGTCGGCTTGGCTGAACGTCTTCGACCTCCTCCGCTCGTGCTCCGTGTGCAGGAAGGCAGCTCGCAGCTGCGCCGGACCTGGGACCACAAAACATCCAACCTTGGGTTAGCCCAGGGACAGCAACAAATGGGACAGAGCACGGCAGGTCCCAGCCCACAGCCCCAGAGAAGGAAGGGTAGGGACAACCCAACCTGTCTCCTTCGGAGGAAGAAGAGAGAAGCCACCACAGGACAAAGCCTTAGTGCCTGGCCGTGTCACCTTGTGCCCCACGGCAGGGGAGGTTCTCGGTGCCCTAGAGCTGCAGCGCAGTGGGATGGGACACTTTGCTCCAGAGATGTGCTCATGCGGGGAAAGCGCTGAACCTCGACTGGAGCGAAGATTGTAAGGGGCAGGAAAGCAGAACGGAGAGGAAACAGCTGGACAAAGGTCAGCCTAGGACAGTGACTTAGCAAAAAAAGCACAAAAGGCCACGTTACAGCCAAGAGACAAGAAAAGGAGAAATACAGAAGCACACGCGTTGCTACAACAGAAATATCTGGCTGGTTACTTGGGGGAATCGCATCCCACGCAGCATGTGGGGAGAAAAGAGACTGTGGAAGGCTCAGCTCCCCACCTGGCCACGTACCGGGCACACATGGCGAGCAGGTTCTGGCTCACGGGCCACCTTGACGCAACAGCAGCACTTCTCTATTTGCTTTTGGTTAAATGTTTAATCGGATCCAAGAAACAAATCGAATGCCAGATGCAAATAACCTGGCCTCTGCCACTCAACTCACACACAGTTCTTAAAGAAACAACTGATACCGCCATAAAAACAGGAAGGGAACAAAAAGGACAAGGTTTTCCATCGCCAGGCCCCTGCAACACAGACCTGGGTGCACACACAGCAGGGGAAAGAGTCAGAAATCAGCTGTTTTAACCCCAAGGCCCCCCCACCCCGCTGAAGGTGGCCAGCTCAGCTGACACTTCATTTTGTGCCACCGCCTCTCTCCCCGAGGCTCCGGATGCTCGGTGCTTGGTCACCTCCACCAGTGCCAAAGGGAGGGGTCACCACACTCATAATCAACCTGCCCCATGCTCCCAAAACAGGTCATTCCTGCTGGCCCCTGATAAGAGAGCAGAGGCCCCACAGCCCCCCTGCAGCACCACACCCCCACAGGGCCAGTGAGGCTGCAAAACCCAGATCCCAGTTCTGACTGGGGCACGGAGCTGCTGCAAACTCAGCCCCGGGGCAGCGGGAGCTGTAAGGACCTTCTGGTACAACTGTCCTGCCCAGAATTTTTTCCTCTTCTACCTCCACATCTCACATGGTTACAGGGGAAGGAAGATAAGGAGGGGAGAAGGGAGTAAAGTTAAACACCACGCTAAAAGGAAGACCCCAAGGCATGACAGAGTAGGCCTGCACTGGATGTTTGACAGTGAAAGTGCATAGCAGCAAGCATCTGTTCCTGACGAGGGTTCCTCTGGAGAATATTTTTCTTCCAGAAAAAGAACAAAATAAGATGATAATAATAATAAAACAGCAAACGAAAGAGCTACTTACTACTCCTTGATAGGGGAAAAAAAAAAAACAACAAACCAAAACCAGTTGCTTGTTCACTGCTCCCTGACGCAAAGCAGTTCGGGATGCTATCAGTCACAAGAGCTATATACACACTGTGTGTTTGTTTGCACGCTGGACACTAACTGGGGGAGGAAAAAACCCAAACAAACAAACCAAAAAACACAAATAAAACACAAGCTTAACTTCAAATCCAAAGAATTATTCACGTATTTAAAATGGTTTCTTCTTACAAACCATTTCTAACCGTGGCCGTGATCCCAACACCTCTTTGCATGTTTAATTCACAGTTCTTGCAAAACAAACAAGCTACTCGGGGTAAGGAAATGCTTTCTGAAACGTAACTTAAACAAAGGAATGAGAAAACATCCACGAAGCAGGAGGCTCATTCCAAGCCCCCGGCTGCACCTTTCCAGCCGCCAGCCCAGCGAGTGGAGCAGATGCTCTCTCATGCGTGCCCAGCGCTGCACTTACAAGGAGGGCGTTCTCAGCCCCCATTCTGCCCCAGGAAGCCCCCCGAGTGATAAGTGACCCCCACCTGGGCCCAGCACCAACAGAGAGCGTGTCGGGATCACTGCAACGTGAGCAGCTCTGCTCCAAAACAAACGCCCGATGACTTCATTCTTGCACGGTTTCGTAACGCTTCTCTGCCGACTTCACGCCCGAAGCGGAGAGGATGGGGAGAGCAGAACACCAGCAGCCCTTGGTTTTTGGAACGGTTTGCTAAGTGCAGCTTGAGTCAGCACAAGGAAAGGGTTTGCAGATGGGAAGCTTTAGTGTCACCACGTAGAGGTGTACGTGCTGGAGACCAAAGGAGAGCAGGCAGGGGCAGAAAGTAGGTTCCCTTCATACATTTTCTCCACAGCTTTTTGCTTTCCTCTTTTTATGTAATAAAAGAGTGGAAAATTCCTAGTTTGAACACTGCTGTCACTCAAACCCAAGCACACGCACATACTCAGAGGAACATCCCTGCGCTGCCTCACCAGCAGAAACGCCACACACGCTTTTTACGTGTGCTGTACGCAGATGTTTTTCAGACACCCAGCGAGTTTGTGGCTCCTCACAATACCAAGCGAGCTGGTCCCCAAACCAGGGCAACTCCCACACAACCTGCTCGCCTGGCACATGCTGCCAACATCACTGCTGGGCACAGGCAGCGTGGGCAGGGTATGCACCCACCGGTAGAACAATGTCTGCGTGGAAGGCACAGCACCCACCCTGCAACTCAGGGAACTCGGGAGCTGCTCCTTACTCAGTTTGATTTGTTCCTAAGCAAGTATCAGGGGTTCCAGGTGTGGCAGTTAACTCTAATGGGTTATCACACGCCAAGGTCTCATCTCAGAGTGATGCAAAAGGTCTCAAAGTGATGCAAAAGGCCTCTGGCAAGAATTCCCAGAGACACTGTGAAGATAAAGCCCAACCTCTAGTTCAAGATGCTTTCAGAATCAAGGTCCTGAATTTATATGCAGAGCTTAGCTAGTCTGGGCTTTGTTTTTTGTTTACATTGCCAGTACAATCTGCCAGCCACCGAACCCAGTTTAAGTGCCAGGCCCCGGCCCCCAGGCCCTCCTCCCAGAGCAACACACAGTGCTTCAGCACCCCCAAAACCTGCACAGGAGCCTCCCAGATGAGTTATCGATTGAAAAAAAAAAAACACCAAGAGGCAGAGACAGGCTCCAGCTGATCAGATACTGACCTACTTGGGGCTGTGAGTCAGCTTAAAAAACTGGGCACACCCCTGAGCCGAGAAGAGGAAAAAAAACCCCACAAACCATCGTCAAACTTGCAAGCTGCCAGCGGAGCCGAGCCCCACCGCCCGGTCCCACTGCACGGGGGGAGTAGAGCACGCCCGGTGCCAGCTGCACGGGGAGGCCATCGCACGCCCCCTCCGTTCCGGTGCTGGCTGCCGGGAGGTCACCGCCCAGACCCCAGCCCCGCTGCAAGGGGACATCCCCGCGTACACCAGGCCCCGGTCCCCTGCGCCTCGGCCCGGCGGGTCCTCCCGGGCGCCTCCCGCCCCACGTACCGGCTCGGAGGTACAAGGCCCCAGCTCCCAGGGCAGCCAGGGCGGTACCGAGGCCCCGCCAGCCCCCGCCGAGCATGGTGCGGCGCGCCCCGCCCGGTGCCCAGGCCCGGCCCGGTTACCTTTGCTCCCTGCCCCGGGGAGGCGGGCGGCGGCCCCGGCCTGGCCCTGGCGCCGGCCCCGGCGTGCGGCGGGGGCGGTGCTGCGCCCGCCCGGTCCCCTCCTTCCTTCCCTCCCTCCCTGCTGCCGCTCGGCGCGCCCGGGCCGGGCGATTTGCTAACCCGGGTAAGGAGGAGGAGGGTCCGCCCTCGGCAACCCGCGGCGGGCGGAGGGAAGGCGGCGGCAGCGCGGCTCGGGGCCCGGCAAGGACGACCCAAGGGCGGTCCCGGAGGAAGGAGACCCGCGGCGGCCATGGCCTCGTCCAAACCGCTGTCCCGCTTCTGGGAGTGGGGCAAGAACATCGTCTGCGTGGGGCGCAACTACGCCGAGCATGCCAAGGAGATGGGGAGCGCGCTGCCCCGGGAGCCCCTCTTCTTCCTCAAGCCTTCCTCGGCCTATGTGCGGGAAGGGTCGCCCATCCTCCGGCCGTACTACTGCTCCAGCCTGCACCATGAAGTGGAGCTGGGGGTGGTGATCGGGAAGAGAGCCCAGGCCGTGTCCCAGGAGGCTGCCATGGAGCATGTGGCAGGTTACGCCCTCTGCTTGGACATGACGGCCAGGGACACCCAGGAGGAGTGCAAGAAGAAGGGTCTGCCCTGGACCTTGGCCAAGGGCTTCAGTTCGTCGTGCCCCGTCAGTGACTTTGTGCCCAAGGAGAAGATCCCAGACCCTCACAAGCTGAAGATTTGGCTCAAGGTGAATGGAAAGCTGAGGCAGGAAGGGGACACCTCCTCCATGATCTTCTCCATCCCTTATCTGATCAGCTACATCAGTGAAATAGTCACCCTGGAAGAAGGGGACTTGATTCTGACAGGGACTCCCAAGGGAGTTGCGTCTGTGGAGGCCAACGATGAGATAGAGGCTGGGATAAGTGAAATCCTCTCCATGCGGTTTAAAGTGGCACAGCAAACACGTAGATCCTAACCAGGAGCCTGGCGGGGACCCTGGCTGCCTAGGGAGAGGCTCTTCTGGGAACCTCTGGTGAATGAAGAGACACACAAGGTGTCCTGTACATCGAACACTTATGTGGCCCAAGCGTCAAATGGTCTGTCACGTATCAAAGACACGTAGCCCATGAGCTCCAAAGGCATTCGACTAGAACAGCCCCATTCCCAGGGAGAGGCTTCAGCCTCCTCCGAGGCTGTGAACCTGGAGTCCAGCCCAGCACGGGGCAGATGGTCACTACCCAAACCATACCTCGGGACTGTTGATGGGGACGTTGTGGTGGGGAGCCGGGAGGGCACCTGGGCTGGTTGTCACTGTGTGCTCTCTTCAGATGTTTTGATCTTTGCCAATGTATTGTCCTAAAATAAAAATAATTAAAAAATGAAGCCATTAAAACAGTGTTGTAGGAGCTAAAGCTCACCCGTGCTGCATAAAACCAAAGGTGCACGTGCAACAGGAAATCAAGAATTGCACCCGCAGAAATACCACCTTTCCTGGGGGTATTCTACAAGAAAAAGATGTTTGCTTTTCAGATTAGTCTGACAATCCCCCCCGGTTTATATGCTTCTAAAATGTAAAATCATATAAAAGATTGAGAATAAAGAAGCTTGTTGGTAAAGATCACCAGTAAGCTTGTCTTTTACTGACTTAAATAGATTTTTAATAAATATTTGGGTAATAAAAATCTGACTGCAGCAGTTGCCATCAGAGTGGAACGCAGAGCAGCAGTTGGTGACTTTAACCATTTCCAGTTGTTACAAAGCCATGCCATGTGACTTTTCCCATTTCCAGCCTCCAGCTGATCTAACACACTCTACCAGTTTGCACCACAGTGAGTTCTCCTTCAATTCAAAGGAGTGACAGAGTTAAGTTGTAACATATAATTAAAAAAACCCAAACCCTTCCCCCCCCCCAAACATCAAAACTTCCCATTTTCAAAGGTTGCACAGAACTGAATAATTTCTAACAAAGCCAGATGGGTTATTTTTTTACATACGTGCGAGCACCGAAGTTAAGCGCTTCCATTTATTGGAGCCGGATCTTAACAATTGCGAGGAAAAGGTTTGGTTTGAAAGGTGCATTTGGAGCCTCTTACAGAGAAAGTGACAATAGCCCAGAGAGAAGGAGCTCTGTGAAAAAGCAGCGTGGTCCAGGGCGCTGTGAATCACACGGTAAAAAGAAAGCAGACTATGTTGTGATGGAAAAATATCTATTTTTCTTCCAACTTGCTTGCCCAGCTGCCTGCGCCTGCAGAGCGCTGCTGAGTGCCCGTACGCCACCCACACCAGGTCCTGCTTCTGCAAACGGGCAGACGTTTCACTTCACTGTATTTTGACTCCAGCACGTGGCTCTCTGCTGTGTTGAGTGGTAGGTGGTGCACCAGGGGTGTGTGGAGTTCCTCAAGGTGTTGTAGCCTAATAAATACTTGGCAAGAGAGGGGCCGTGGTGCCTTCCCACCATTTGAAACAGGACAACTCCTGATACGCTCAGGAGGTGAGGACTGGTGGATGTCACAAATACACCAGCGGCAGGGGGAGCTAAGGGCAGAAATAGATTAAACAGAGGGAAAAAAAATAGGGAAGAATACGTGAAAAGGGCAAAATGTACATACCCAGGCTCTTTTTGTTCAGCTAAGAACATCTCTCTTGGTGAAGAAGAGTCCATTCTTCTCTGCCACCTATAGTCTTAGCTTGTTTGTTTGTCAGAGGTCACTGATAAGACTCAATCTGCCCTAAAGAAAAGCAGCCTTGCAAACATCACAGCTAGGGCTGCAGTTGCCAAAAGTTCCGTGTTTAGACTCACAAGGTGCACCACAAACCCAGGCAGCATTTCAAAGTGGGTCTTTATTTTTGGAACCAACACAAAAGTAGCACAAAAGCAGCAAGGCGGTTAACAACACAGAAACTCCACAGATCCATCCTGTACTAGTTGTTATTTCTCATTGTTTCAATTATAAATAGAGTGAAGAAAGCTTCCACCCCCCTTGTAAGGGGTTGAGTTCTGTAGAACTAACTTTTCTTAAGCCTGTTACGCTTTTTAAAGTACAATCACCTGAAAAAGATCAACCCAGAAGCTCACTGACAGGGTTAGTAACGCCTAACTCCTTCTTTACCATCAGAACATAGGCAAACATGACAACGACAGCGTTCTACCTGTAATAATACAGTGAGGAAAGTCTTTTCCCAGTTGTTATTAATAGTCTAATCTCTTATTTGCAGTCTCTTTTCCTAGCAAGCTCTGACTCGCCTCTCTAGGGTCTGCCAGCTTGCAAGAAAGAACATTCACTTTCAGTCCGGTTCTCCAACTGGGTGACAAAGTAACCTGTAAAGATAATCACCAGTCTTTGGTTTTCCTGCTGTACAGCCCTCTGAACTGTTTTATTTTCAAGTATCACACAGCACGTTTCATGGGCAGGTTTAGTTACACATATTTGACATTGTTTTATGTAAGAGTACAGATATTTTATGCTCTATTCCTGCCACTACTGAAGGAAACAACTTTTTTTTTTTTTTTTTTTTTTTCCCCTGGAAATGGGGGCAGAGCATGGGGGAGATGGGAGACTAAGAACAGTTTTGCTAAGTTAAAACAGGAGTCAGATTAGAATTGTCCTAGAACAGGAGTTCTAGGAGAAAGGAATCGAGTCCAGTACCCAGCATGCAATTAAAAAAGCAAAGGATATTGCAGATAATAGCAGATCATTTAACAATTGCTCCAGGCGTGGGAATTTAATACTGTCATTGCTTTAAGAATTGCAGATTTTAGATGTATTATTTCCAAAAAATACAGGTAACTGAGCAATATACTCAGGTAACCTCACATACTGGACAATCTACTGCATACATTGACTATGATTTATTCTTCTTAACTTTATTGGTTATAATTATTCATCATAAACCTCCAGCCACAGAAGTCAGTGACTGAGTAAATCACGTGTTCTTCAAGCAAATCATGGTTTTGAAATAGCGGCTCCTTAACTGGTGTTGGCTAAGGGTGGTTTGTTTCATAGTTGGCTGAAAGAGCTCTGCCTCTATCTGACCCTGCAGGGACAGCCCCTGTGAATTTACAACCAATATTATTTACTCGGAATATTCCAAATATGTACAAAACCCAATCCTTATTTTTAAAAGTTCAGCGTGAAGTTTTTCAGTACTAAATATACTCCCCAGAGGGAAACGGCCACCGTTAACATTAAATACTAACCTTAAAATAAATCTTGCTTCGTTCCAGAAGAAGTTGCCATTTCAATGCAGTCTTCTTGTCTTCTGTGAGACTGAGGAACTCTTGGACCTGTTAATAACATCACAGAACACTTCTTCAGCATACAGTCATAGCATCATCTCCACAACAAAACAATGAGGAAAAGAGCATCTTGCACATTTGTATACATTTCTAAGCTCAACTTTTCTATTTTAACATAGTGTTTGGTGTGATATATGCACCAAGAGAGTTTGATTAATTAGAATAAATTGCAGGGTGTTGGAGAATCAAAGTAAGGGAATTCAAATGACGTTCTCAGAAGGGTGAATTAATTAATATAAAGCAGTATTCTGAATCGGGTATTACATTTAATACATTTCTTCTTATTAACAGCTACTGACTTCTAACCTTGGACTTGTTCAAAAGCCACATGTGTGTCCATACGTAAACACAAATTTTTAACCAGTATACACACAAAGAACTTTTATTTACACGTATTTGTGATTTTCCTCAGGCTTCGCAGCTCAGACCAAATGAGAACAACCGGATTCATTTCTACTTACCGTGCAGCCTAACGTTTCCTCAGCCACACAGTCAGACAGGTAACAGGAAGACAGAGTGCCTGTGTGATCTGTCAGATCTACGAGTATGTCAAAGCTTGCAAAAGTCGACTTTGAATCCAAAGAGACGTCGGTGCAGAAAGCGCACGTGTTTGATGCTTCGTTCACTATAAATCGGCATATTGAACTGAAACGTAAGAAGATCATTTATGCACACATGCAGTTCCTCCCTGTTCAAAACTGGTTTTCTAGGCTGAGATTTCCCAAGAGAGATTTTGTCCTTAAAAAAATTCTTTATCTTCTAAACTCTTAAGCCTGTCTCAGACAAAATGGTCTTTTTTCTGCTCTCCTCTAAGACCAGAAAGAGCAAGTCCTTCATAAAGCCAGCTCCTCTTGGAATTCTACACAGCACACATGGCATCTCCAGAAGAGTTTTTATTTCTTTTCCAGAACCGGACTAAAATATTTTTCTATCTAATTTGAGTCAGAGGAAAAAGGACAAGCACTTTTTAACACAATTTTAAATCAGGCCGTTGCTCACCATCTGTTGCGAATAACTTTAGATGCATTGTCATCAATGTCCAGTGTAGAAATGTAGCCATAAATAATGCCACAGACTGGGTCAAGTTTCCCATCACTCTGTAAAGCTTTTTCTTTCAGCTGTTCCACAGTATAAACATCAACTATAGTTGCCACTAAAGTTAAAAAGTCATGTTATTTGCATCTGAGAAAGAAACAACATAGAGGAACAACAGTGAAAAAGGACCTTAAGGTAATAAAAAGGAGAGGATTTGATCTAAAGCATCAGAAAAGCCCACCATACCTTCTTTTTGAAGCAGGCTTATCATTTAGGGACGAAAAATAAACTAAGAGGGGACTCAAACCAGGAAAATATCTACTATTTAATCTTTGTATTCCCCAAAATGAGTTTTTGACAGTAACTTTCCCTCTCCCTTTTTCGTACTCATTCAAGACCAAGATGCCAGAGAGGCAGCAATTGGCAGAGTCACCAACCCTGAAGATACAGGACTGATGTCATAAGGGATAGTCCCAGCAACAACCATCCAAACTTGAAACGTTCAGCCAGGTGAGACCTTTAGTTTAGTTTCTATGAACACGCAGAGCAAGAACTTGATATTTCAGCCACGCTGTGAAACTACACTACGTAGGCGAATAAAATCAGTGTATAGCTCCATGCTTACAGTTAATGGATTCTTTTGACTGCTCCTCCATTTTATCATGCAGAACTCCTGATTGTGCACACTCCTTTATGAAGGTGAAGAGAACATTTGCTTCTGCTGTTTCTAGAAATTTTATTTTGTTAAAAAAAAAGTTATTAATATATGTAACATGTCAAAGTAACAGCATAATTACATTTTACAATTATTTATTCCGGTATCACCAACACCATTGTCTCTTGGAATTAATCAAGATGTGCTTTTTGCTTTTTTTACTTTAATTGTTCACCCTAACATGGAATATATGAAGGCAGCTTAGATGGAATTAAATAAAAAAATATATAAAATATATACAAAATATTAAAAAATTTATATAATT
>JANIJG010010013.1:0-10411 GCA_024611175.1 Megaceryle torquata | reverse complement strand
CTGCACTGCTGGGCCCCCTGCTCTGGGTGACCCTGCTGGATGGAGCAGGGGGGTGGCACCAGAGCATCTCCAGAGGGTCTTTCCAACCCCTACTATGCAAAAGTGAACATGAACCGTGGCTGGTTCCCAACTAATCTGTGCTATATCTGGCTGCTTTGGTCAAAGGAAGACACCAGGACCTGAGTTTGGTGCATCCCTGCAGCAGTGGTGTGAGCAGTGCTTGTGTGCCCACAGGCAGCTCAGACACCGAACACATGTGTGATCAAACAGGACAACACACCAAGGGCTCGGGTGGGGACATCAACAGCTTTCTTCTGCATGAGGAGAGCCCTATTGTTGGGGGGGAAAAAAAAAAGAAAAAAAAATGCTTTAAGGTGTAAAGCCACGTGGGACATGCAAGTGCTGCTCTTCCCAGCTGTCCAGGAAGGACAGGGTTTTGAAACAACAGCTGCTCTAAAGACAACAAAGTCTTCCTGTTCTCACTGATGAATTCACATGAAACTGATTAAAACCAACCGCAGCCTTCCCAGCGGGTAGGGAGCGGGTGGCACCTGAAACGCCCCACGCGTGGCATTTCTGCTGCAGTCCACGCTGGAGGAAGGCAGTGCCCTCCCTCTCCATGGCAGGGCCTGGGTGCCTTTTCATCAGTGAGCTCAATTCTTAACTATTTCAACACTAATTAATCCCATTCATGCAAGGGTGGAGCAGAAATGTCACTCAACACGGTGCCAAGGCAACCCAACCCGGAGAGGAAAGCAAGACAGCGGTGCCAGCCCCTCAGCACCAGCCCGTGCACTGAAACCAGCTCACATCAGGTGGCCAGCACTGAATCTGAGCAAAAATAAACATCCCAACTGAAATCTAAGACCTTCTGGATAGTCACCCTGTATTGGTATATTTTCAGCAAATAGTTTGCAAATAAACATATCCCAGAACTAATTTTTCTTCAGGGATTTTTTAATAGCAAAAAAAAAAAAAAAGTCAGAATATGACACCCGTATAGGAATTCACTGCTTGAAAAGACAGACATGAGTGGTTTTTCCTCAATTCTTTCTCTGCACAGCAATACTCTACCATCCTTTTTGGAAGGTCAGGCTTCGATCGCCCAAGATTTTAAAGCCCTCAGCCTGCTGTTCAGCTTGCCTGAAACTACAGCGGTTGAAAGTGCTTATTTTTGGAGGCTCCAAGCAGCACGAGAGCATTCCAGCTACAGAGAATAACTTCTGCACATAATTCCAAAATAACTTAAGTGAGGTCAGTGAAATTACTTGGATTTTCATCACTTTCCCCAAGACTAGAATTTCCTCCTCCCTCTCTAAGCAAACAAACGATGAATATTTTCCAACAAAACATCATGAATTAAAAAAAATACAACAATTAAAAATAGCTTTAGTGACAGCTCCCTGACACTGGGGGAGAATGCTTTGGGAGGAGAAAAAAAAAAAAAAAGAAGATATTTAGCATCGGTTGGCTGCCATTCAAACATTTTCAGCTCTTCGAATCAATGAAACCAAAACCAAATTAATTATATCTGGATTTCAGTTTGCGACACACGATATGGAATAATACCAATTAGGATATGGGATGAGCGCCTTCCAGTGACAAAATTGGGGGAAAACCTTTCCAACCTCCACTTACTCCAATTTCCAACGGAGTCTTAAACTCAATCCCTGCACAAGCAGTTCATAAGGAGGAAATCTCGGGATGTAATTCTCAAAGACATATGGGGATGGCTGTAACAGAAAACTGGGATCTTAGAGTAAATAAAAATCTTTTCCCTCACCACAGAATTCAGTGAACAGAGCACCACTGAAATCCAAACGACCCATCCAAGCTAAACTTTCCAGCAAAAATATACCTTTGATCTCGTGGCTGAGTGCTTGGCCCCAGCACGGCGGTGGCAAGCCTCCCATCGCCTCCGAGAGCCAGGACCATGTCCAGCCCCTTCCTAGGTAATCGTGTGTCAACGTTTCCACGGTATGCCTGGCTGCCTGTCAGCCAGCTCGTTAGAAAATTCCTCCAGACTGACACTGACATTTTAAGTTTTTATCCATTAGAAAAACAAAACCACCCCCTCGAAGCCTGTCCGGAGCGTGAGGGTATGAGACTTGATCAAAACAGGACTTTATCAACAAATTTTCCCTTAAGAAAATGAACGCTAGAGGTCAATCTAACAGCTTGTCCCGGAAATATATATCCCTGGAATAAAATAACACAGACTTCTTCTGTGTACTGTACACCTCTCTAACTACATCCAGATTCACTGGCTTGGCAATGCACTTCGTATCGAACAAGAGTTTCTTCTATTCTTCTGAATCTGTTCTTGTCTCGCTCTGCATTAGTATTTCCTTCTCTGGAGCTCGCCCGTGCAATCGCTGTCCCGATTCTCAGGGCTCACTAATGCACTTAACTACCCGCTTTTGTAACGAAAGGGGGGGATTGGCACTTGTGCACGTAAATACCGGAGGCCAAACGCGTCCCTGATGGAACCGTGCTGCGGCCGGTTGAGTTGGATTATAAAGCTGAGCGCAGCAGCAGAGGAGCAGATGAAAGCCCATCTAACTTGGGATCTCGCGGCTAAAGCTGTGGTTTCAAAGAGGCAGAGGCAGCAGGGAGCCTGTGGAGAATGGGGCTGGGGCGCGAGCGATGTGTTGGTGACTTCCAGCATTCAAGGCTGAATCCCTTCCAGACTTTCCCATCTAATAGCAACAGAGATGACTTCGTTACCTGCACCTTACGCTTTCTTCACCTCACCTTCTGCACTCACATCCTGGGGAGCTTTGGGGCTACAGTTCCCACAGACTATTTACGTAACGTAAAAAAATCAGCCAAACTCATCTGGTTTTCCTTTATCATTTGTAAATGCCCAGCCTTTCCATTTCAGTGAATTTCTTCCTCTCCCTTCCCTGTTTTTAACACTAGAAATAAGAGGTAGCCCTGTCAGCCTGCTTCAGCCTCCCCACTGCATCTTCCTCAGCAACCCCCCAGCTCCATTTTTATGAAGCTCCTGTCTCAGCCAAACTCGATGAAGACGCAGGAGCAGCACAACCTTCACCGGCACGGATGCTGCCTCCACCAGGAAAGGGAGAATCAAGGTACGAAAATCAAGTCAGATGAAAGGACAGATCCAGCAAAGAGAGTGTTTAAGCACAAAATTTCTGCTGGGGACTCACCAGGACCGCTCGTGTGCTTCTCACTGAGCACATATGTGAGTGCTTTGCTGAACCCAGGCCAAAACGCGGATCTTCTTCACGAACACGGGCCAGATCCTGTAGCACTGAGTAACGACAATGAGTAACATTTATTCACACAAGTGGTCTCTGTGGAGAATGGCTGCCAAGTCCTGGCCCTGGATGGATTTTTTCTTTAGCAAGCAGCCAGAGCAGAGCTCCATATGGCGACGCCGACTCCTCACTCAGCAGCTTGCCTGCTGCCAGCTCCTCGGTGGAAATGGCCCGGCAAGGCAGAAACGTTCCAGCCCAACCTTTGCGTTACAATTATCTTTAAAAAAACCTGCCAGATAAATTCCTTAAAATTCTTCCAGTGAATTTCTTCCTCCTGTGGCTGCCTGTATGACCATGGTCCTGGCTGTGGCCAGCAGTGGTCTCCCAGGGCAGCTGCTCTCTTGGGGCAACACCTGAGCCACTCCCAGGTGAAGGCATCTCCCAAGGTACATCCAAAGGGTGGCTGTCCTTAGTGCCCAGCTCCTCAGCAGCCTGGCACGTCTCGAGGCTGCCAGAGCTGATGGACTAGCTGGAAAAACCTCTCACACTCTTCTAAAGGCAACCTGGATCCCTAATGTGGAGCTTAAGCTTGTGCAGGGACACATCTCAGATAGCCTCTCCCAGTCAATGCCCACACAGGAGAGATTCAGGAGGGTTACAAGAGGGGTTGGGCACAGAGATGGATGCCTTGGTGCCACTATGCAGTTGTTGTGCATTAACACCCTTGCTCCAAAACTGTCAAAATTGGGCAGAGCTGAACAGGAGACCTCCCTCCTCATCAACCTCCCGTGCTGCTTGCCCCCAGAAGCTGAGGGTCTTCTGATGAGTTGCCTTGGTAGCTTTTCTTCCATTAAAATGCACAAGATACAAACCCCTTCAGCCACGGGTGCTGCCCTTCCCCGGCGGCACCATTTATCCCATCTGCCTGGGACTTGCTGCAGCCAAAGGCTCTTCCTGAGGGCTGACAGCAACAACCGCGGCAAGAAACCCCTTGGCACAGCAGTTGCACCAGCTATGAGGACCCTCCAAGCACCGCAGGGACCCTGCCTGAACCCCTCAGCACCACAGGGAGCCAGAGTCACCTACCCAGGGTCCCACATGCATCCCGTGCCGTCTCCATCCTTCACCACCCTCTCTTCTGAGGGGCCACGTGTGCAATTCCTAGCAAAGATCCACAAGGGCTGACATTTCACAAAGAAGGGGACCATGGCCATCTCACATCTCTCACCACCAGCAGCTGCTCCCCACCACTTCCAGCAGAGCCCTCAGTGCCATGGCCCTCCTCCTTGGGTCTGGGCACATGGCAAAGCCAGAGGTGTCACCAGAGCAGCAAAAGCCACAGCGGTACCTAATATCAATGGTCTTAACCCAGCCAGGGTCAGGCCTGCTGAGCACCTCGGCAGGATCAGACCCAAAGCAAGGCTAGGGGTGAGCCCAGGTTACATGTATGGAGCCTTTCAGCATCCCTGCGGCCTCAGCCCCGCTGTGACCCATGAGGTTCCTGCCAAATCAATATGTGTGTCTTCCTGGTAAATAATTGTGTCAGTGGGATGTTAATGGTGCACAGCACTTGTGGTGTCAAGGCGTTTTTTGTTGTTGGGTTTTTTGGTTTTTTTTTTTTTGGTCAATGAAGCAAATTCATTCATTTTCTTCCCCCTTCCCCCCTCCAAAGAAGAGAATGGGCTCCAGACCCACCTCCTACAAGGAAATGAGAACCAGCCCCAGAGGATCACCCAGCAAGAAGCCTCTGTTTGGAGATCTGACGCCTCTTCAAAGACAGAGGAGCAAATGTGCTCCTACCTCCGTTGATTTATGAAGAACGTCTGCGTCACCGATGCGGGGGAAATGCTTAAACGCTACCAGAGGGAAGGGGAATCGAGCCCCTGCTGCCTGCACTTAGGGGGTTGCACTGAATAACACCTCTATTTATTGCAGTTTGTCTTCACACAATTAGATCTATATTGTATTTTGAAGGAAAAAAACCCCCAAACAATTCAAGACCGCAGCACACGCTGCTGGGTTATATGCTCACCAGCAAAATAAACCCCAGTATGCCATGGCTGGGACCGGCCAGTGGCAGGCGGGATGTGCCAAAGGTGGCTCTTGAATTGCATGTGGCAGCAGCCAGCCTGGGACTGTGTCCCCATGGGCAAGGGGACATGGGGAAAGCAGGTGGCTCGCCCATGCTGGTGGGAAACAGCCAAGATCACCTCAGCTGGAGGCAGGAGCAAAGCCAGAGCCATGGGCAGCACCCCAGGAAAGCCAAGAGAAAGGCTTGATGAAGTGAGTGGCACAGCCTGGGAGTGTTGTCTAAAGCCATTCTTTCCTTCCCCCCCCTACAGAAAAATTCTGGGTGTAAATTGTTCTAAGTCGTATCTGTTGGGTTTTAATTCCTGCTGATGCCCCATTATTTATCCTCATGAAATACAGCAGTAGGCACAGGTAGAAGGTTTGTGTTCATGAAATACAGCCCACTGCCTATAGTATTTATTGATCAGGGCAGTAAATAATTCCAACAAGCACAACTCATCCGAGTGAGCAGAAGACATGGCCAAAGGCTGCCCATCTGCCAGAGCCTGACACACACCCCTCCCAGGGCTGGCAGGATCGCACCAGCAGTGCAGGGTTGACAGAGCTGCTCCCAAAATGCTCTTTTTTTCATCCAAAATGAAGCCAAGAGAGACAGTGCAGCTCCCAGGTGGGGCCCAGTGGCAGCTGTGCCCTGGACTGGCACAAGGCTCCCAGCCAGGATGGCCACTGTTTTGGGGACATGCCTGAGGACACAGGATGCCTACCATGGGATGCTCCCAGTTAACACCAGAAAGGTAGTGACAGACAAAAAGAAAATGCTTGAATGCATCCAAGCTGGAGCAGAGGCACCCGAGGGCCATGCAGCCACACCAGGAGCTGGATCCCCACAGCACCATGTGCTCCAGGGCAGCCAGGAGGCTACTGCCAGAAATAAAAGCTCTCTGCAAGGATCTCTTTTATGTTTGATTTGGCCACACTTGGGGAAAAGAGGAAGGCAGTGCCTGACAGCCCTGGGTATAAGCAATTGCTTGATTAGCAGAGTTAATATCTGTGGAATTTGTTCAATGTCTGAATTCTTGCACTTTTTCCCCAGGAAAGGCAACAGGGGACTCTGTATGATGCTGTCCATGCAGAACTGTGTCTCTCAGCTGTCCCAAGTATCGCTCTGAAAGCACCCCCTGTCCTGAGAGACCCGAGAAAGTAAAGCACAAGGCTGGATAGATTTAGCATTGCTACACTGACTCATTTATCTTATCTCAAAGGTGAACCAACAGCATCCTCAGGGAGAGGAGCTTAGCAAGCAGGTGAACCCGAATCTCAACCTGATCTCAGTCACACAGCTGCACCGAACCAAACAAGGTTGATTTATGCCAGTAAGAAGCCTGTCTCAGGCTCAAATTCATGCCCAGCTTCTGCTGCCACCAGCATTGCTAGAGCTGCCTGTGCACACTGGGCAGAGCTCATCCCGCTAACACCAGCTCTCCCAGCAGCTCGGGGCCTGCCAGCAGTGCAGTGCAGAACCATGACACCAATGCTCCGACTCTGTGGGACACTCACACCAAGACATTGTCCCGCTGCCCACAGCATCCCGCCTCAGCAGCAACCTTAAGACTCTCATTGTAAAACAAAGACCCTCAGGAGGGGATATGCTGCAGCAGGCAGCCATTGGGGTTCTGCACGGCTGCCCATCCCCATGCATCTTAAACACAGCCCAGTTTTAGGAGAGACCCTCAGCACCACATGGTACAGAGGGGACTGTCCCAAGAGGCACTCACAAGCAGCTCCTCTTCGCTTTGCCGTAAAAATATCACTTCCCAGAGAAGATAATCTTGCATCAAACTCACATCTCAGCCACTAAGCCAGTCACAGAGCAGGTTCCTGATCAGGGACTGGAGCAGGTTACAGGGGAGCTGTGGAGTGGTGCAAACCTGCAGACCAGGAGGGGATTTTGTGCAGGGTCCCCTTGTGCCACCTGCCTGGGTGACGCCGCTCACACAGCAGCTGCGGCACCTTTGGTGGCACTGGCAGTGTCCCCACATCCCCTGCCAACGCCAGTGCCCTGCACATCACAGCATGCCCTGCTCTGACATGTGACAGCAGTGACGGGGCTGTTGCAGTAACATCACCCATCCCAGTTCATCTCAGGGCAGTGTTTCTGAGCAGGGTCGTACACAGCGTGGCACAAAAGGCTGCTTTCATCAGCTCAGCTAATTCTGACCCTGGAGTGAGTGTGATACTCTAATGGCCTCTCACCAGCTCCTTCCAATTTATCCTATCACTGCCCCAAAGTGGGTGGGCACAGGCTGAGTCACCCTGGAGACTGAAGTGTGATCCCCAGAGTTCCTTCCCAAAGTCACTCAAATCTCCCCTCTTGCTCCACAGGCATGGAAGGAGATGGCAGCAGACACCCACTGTCCCCATTTTCCCAACTGCTCTCAAGCTCAGCCCCTTTCCACCATCAAGGAACCTTTCACAGCCCCCAGGAGCTGCAACATCTCCCACCTCCTGCAGAATACCCCAACTCACTTCCAGGGCTGAAGCCACAAGTCCAAGCTGATGAAGATGCCACCGTGCACCCAGTAGTGGTGAGTTGGAGTGGAACAGCACCCACTGTGCTCCCCAGCACCCCACAGATACTGAGTGGAGCCACTTTACCTTGGCCCTCTCCCCATGTCAGAGCTGGTTGCCAAGCTCAGACTTGGATCTAGTGATAGACCTTTGTGCTTTGGCCCACAGATCCTGAAAACAAGGGCTTTAATCAGCACTCGCTTTTATGTGCCGAGAGCCAAAACCGTCTTGTTAAATACAGCAAGTGATCAGTGCTCGCAGTAAAGAACATTTCAATGGCTGCTTGTGTGGGTAATTATTTCAGGCTTGCCTCTCTTCTTCTCTTGAGAAAAATTATGGAATGTGGAAATTATTGCGAAGCCTCTCCGGACTTGGAATGCTTTCTGCCAGTTACAGGCGCTCGCTCTGGGCAGTGCTTCAGCTTGTGCCTATATGTCACTGCCTGGTTGTGCACCATCCTGGAGGAGCACTCTGCACCACTCTGTCCTCCACAAGTGGGTACATGACCAGCCTTTCACTCAGACAGGTCTAAATAACCCCAATAGCTGTACTAAATACAGCAGGAGTCTCTGCTCTGTCAGCTTTGGGGTGAGCCTGTCCTCCCTACCTGAACACAGCACATTGAGGCCAGAAAAGGCAGATTTTATGTTGGTTTCACCCCTCACCCTGGACTTCTGCATCTGAGTGGCAGCTGTGGATCAGTGCCCAAGAGCCCCTTCTGTGCCATGGCCCCAGCCCCAGGTAGGAGCCTTTTTCTCCCAGCACTTCTTTCCCAGTCCTCTCTAATATTAAAGTTACCTTTTACTGCCTTCCCCCCACCCCCAAAAGACAAAAAGGGTGCTATAGAAATGGAGAGAGACCCAGCACTAACCCAGGTCACTGGAGCTGACAGAGTGGGGAACCTCGATCTGAGAGCACTGTGGCAAGGCTGGGGTGCAGAGGAAGATGATGGTGCTCAGACATCCATCTCCCAGCCCTAACTTTGATGGAGGGACCAGGAGAGCCGATTGCAGCGATGAGGCCTGTGCCAGGATCAGGGGATTTTTTTAAATTATTTTTTTTAAAAGGGGGTGGGGGGGATTTTCCCCTTTCTGAGCAAAATACCCTGAGCTCCCTCTCGGCCAGGTTGGCATCACCTTCTCCTCTGCAAATGGAGCTTCTGAATGAAACCTCAGCAGGAGGAGAAAAACCCCAGACAAGGGACGACTGCCTGTTTGTGTTCATTTTCAGAGAACGCTTTAGGATTTCAGAGAAATGCACAATCTGGCTTTTACACACAGGCAGCTCTGCACTCAGCCTGCTCCGCAGCAGGGCTTGGCACCCACAGATTTCCGCTGAGCCTGGAAATGCTGGGAAAGCCCAGCCCATGTTGGAGCAGAGGGAATAACCCCCCTCTTCAGCTCTGGCTTCAGTGAGAAAGGACACAGCATCCCCTGACCACATCCCTGTCTACCAAAAGCTTAAACCTAATGCAAGAGGAGAGCAGGGGTGGGGGTACCCCTGCAGCCACCTCACTAATACCAGCTCCCAGCGGTATTTACGGAACATTGCAATGTCCCAGTGCAACACTGATCTGTGGACCTCCCCACAACCCAGCTCCAGAGCTCGTTCCTGGCAACAATACCCCCTCCAGAGCTGGATCTGACACTCCCCATCCAGCGTTTGTGCATGCTGGATGCAAGACCACATCTTCCCCTCCCAGCACCCAGTGATGCCACCAGTGCACAGTTGCCCACGAAGCTCTCTGGGTGCTGCAGAAGCTGTAGTACAGATACTTGGGTGTTGCAACCAGCTCAGGAAAAAAAAAAAAGGGGCTTCTTCCCTGCCTTGCCCCTCTGAGTGCAGAGAGCTCTCCATCCTCTCCACCCAGACACAGCCTTGGGTTTTTTTCTGCCTCATTTTTCAGAGAGTGTAGGGGACTGGGAGCAGGGGGTTGGGGACCAGTCACCCACACACAGGGCCAACAGGAAGGGAGTCATTCCCAAGGAGCATTGCTTCTAAACCACTCCAATATGGCAAGGCAATGCTAACCAGCTGGGAAAATGCTTTAAAGACCCTTAATTAAAGGCTGGCTGTTGCACAAGCCCCTTTCCCACCCCCTCCAGAAGCCTTTCCCGGCCTCTCCCCTGCTGCCCTCCATCCCTCACACTTTCCTTCCCGCTGGCATCTGCCAGCGGCACGATGCGGCTGCTGCGGGGTGTCTCTCCAGCAATCAGCCTTTGCCATCAGAGAGAAGTTTGCACTCATAGTGGGGGGGGGGCCATGGGGGAAGAGTGAAAAATTCTCTCCCTGTTGACTTTCAGATGTGGCTGGAGGCAGCAGCTGCCTGTGTGGATGCTGGTGTTGGGGCAAAGCTCACATGGCTAGGCCAGTGTGCTGGGAGCATCAGATTCATCACCTGGCCATGGTCTGCATCCCCCCCTGTCAAGCCACTGTAGAAATCATAGATTCATGGAACAGTTTCAGTGGGAAGGGACCTTTCAAGATCATCTGGTCCAACCCCCTGCAGGCAGCAGGGACATCTGCAACCAGAGCAGGGTGCTCAGAGCCCCGGCCAACCTCCCCTGCAATGGTGCCAGGGATGGGGC
>JANIJG010010012.1:48828-102486 GCA_024611175.1 Megaceryle torquata | reverse complement strand
CAAACTCTGAAATATATATATATATATATAAATAGTTTTATAACATGCCATGTCAAAAATCAGGTCCAAAAACAAATGCAACTTTTCTGAATTTGAAGAATCCAAGGAAATTATTTTGTGGATGGCTCCAGCATGTGCTGGAGCTGGCACAAGGCTTGCAGCAGGAGCAGTCCCTGTTCTGTTTAAATTAGAAGAGCACAGAAGGTCCATTTGAAGAATCTCTGTGCCCTGTTCAAGAACAACTAAGGTAAACAAGTTCCAAGAAAACAGATTTGAAACTTAACACACAAGTTGATTCCTACAGTTTTATTTCGGGACCCATTTTAGAATGGGGTTGAGACAATGACTATAGCTGTCTAAGAAAAGCTGGCCTCTGTTGCAGGTGTATCAGAAGAATGACCATATGCTTTTAGAAGACTCACTGGTCACTAGGTATTTTTTTTATGCCACAGAAGTAGTTCTATATTAATCAGTTGTGTAATACCAAAGCTCAAACTCTAGGTTGTTTAGCTTTGAACCCTACCCCTGCACATTATTCTCATCTGACCAACACCTCATCTAAGACAATAATAATCTTCCCACTTTACTGCTAGGAGACCATTATAATTCATTACTCAGTTAGGACTATGGTTTATGTTGGTATCAGTAAAATCCTGTTATTGAAACGCACATATTACTCACTGATAGAAAAAAAGCTTTCACTAAGCATTTCCCAATAAGAAAAAAAAATTAAATAAAATAAAATCAAGAAGGTGATGCTGCCAGAGTCAGTTCAGGGTCAGGCTGAGTGGGTGTAACCTCTTTCAGGGGTCTGCTCCTGCTGCAAGCCTTGTGCCAGCTCTGGCACATGCTGGAGCCATCCACAAACTAACGTAACTCACTAACACATCAAAAGATAAGCCCTGCAAAACACTGAAGTTACTGGCTGTTTGAGTGTGTTAACCAGCCCAGTAACATGTCCCATGAGAACTGCAGCCAGCCACAGGGACAGCACAGCGGGGAGCAGACGTGGGAAAAGAACAGAGCAAACAGGAATTTTCCCCCTTTGGCCTCTCTGGATGGTACATCTACACCACTGCTGGGGAAGCAAGTCAGGAATGAAGGGTTGTGCCTCCAGGCATTTGGACTCCAGTGTGAGTGACTTGGCAATCTTGCTGATAAAGATCTATTTCTGGGCTTACTTCTGAAAATGAGACCTTTCCTGACTGTCTCAGCAAGGTCCTCTGACAAAGTGATCCTCTCATTGATCAAAACTAAGCTTCACCCATGCCAGAGCCTACCTAATTCAGCAGACGTGCTAGAGACAAGGCATTGGGTCAGCTTGCAAAGGCCAGGAGGGTGAGCGTGAGCGTTTGCACAGAGAGGACACACAGTACCAGCTAGGTCCCAGCTGGCTGCTCTAAAGCAAACGTCCATGACCCAGTTAGCACTTGTCTGCTTTGAAGCTTTTCAGCTTTCCTCTCCACGTCACTAGCAACCTCAGGCCCAAAACCAGGTCTGGAACATGAGAAGAAAGATGCAAATTAAGAGGAAAGAGAAGGGAGCGTGCCCTGTTTACTCCCCTTTGCCTCCAGTGCCATGCTCCAGGAAAGCTGCCTGGCAGTACAGGCAGCCAGAAGCCGCCTGCTCTGCCTTCAGCCTGGTGATCAGGTTGCAAGCCCGTAAACAGGCCTCAACAGGGTTATTACTACAAACACAATCACTGTGACATTTTTGTTGTCTTCAAAGCCTTCCTTCCAAGCAGGAAATCTGTATTCTACAGACCTCAGAGGGAAGTCCATCTGCTACAAAGCTCAATGTTTTTAATACAAGGAGGACTCCTACAAGTTTACAAAATATCTCCAATATGAATAAATCACAGGATTGTGAGATTGGTTTAAACCAAGTCCAGCAAGATAGCATTTGCACAACCCCAGAAAATCAATCAACTGATCTAGGTTTTAGGTTTTCCACAACTGGCCCAAGAAACCTCACCAAGGATTTGAAACACAGTGATCAGCTAACATGGTATTATATTACTGCAGAGCAACAAATGAAGTGTATACATGTAAAATTATAGGTTTCTCCATCTGTGCTGGTTAGTCTCACCTCAATAGTTCAGTGAGTCTTAGAAGGAAAAAATAACAATTGAAAACATGGGGGTAAATAGAAACAGGCAATCAATTAGGAGGTTAACCTAAAATCCACTGGAAAAGATACCAGTTATTCTGGGCAAAAGATTCTCTCTGGATATGTAATTATTAGCTGGAAAGCTGAACATGATCAGAGTGTAGACAGGTGAGTTAGGAACTCACTTATTAAAAGAGAAATTTAAAGGTTTTGCTAAAAGGGAAAATAGTGGCCTAGTGGAAGTTTCTAGTGGGGCTCCTTCAGTTTTGGTCTTGGAAAGGATGGTGAGCCACCATTATGGAAATAACCAGCTATGGAAAATGCAAATCCTAGGTAGTTTATCAGAAGAGTTGTGTCCAGTGGAAAGAAAAGTATTTTCATTTTGAGATCTCAGCTGGAGTACTTCATCATTCATGTTCCAGAAAAATCAGACCAGAACAAATATATAGGAAGGCTACTAAAATGCTCATCCTCTTTTAAAAGAAAAGTAAAAAATATCCTGGGTCTCCCATGAAGAGAGAAGTATATACCTTGAGAATCATCATAAATCATCACTAGGGTAAATCCCAAAGAAGCCCAGTGAAGGGCTATTTCAGCCATAGAAAAATGTTGACACAAGAATAAATGGGTATAACCTCACCATGAATAAACACGGTTTGGAAATGGAACATATTCAAATAAGAAAAGTAGTGGCGTTCTCCAACAGCTACGTGAAGAGAGAGAACGTGTGTGCAACAAGAGCAGGAGGAAAGCTAATATTTCTTCAGATCTTAAGAGAAAGTCGTGGAGAGGTTATGGAGAAAAAACCTTATATTATCCCATGCATTTCATCCATTAAGTATGTGAGGGTTTACACAGTCACTTCTTTGAACAACTAACATGGAACACCATGTGCAAAAGTAAGACTGACACTGTATTTGAATGGCAAAGTTTTTGCCTAACCGTATTTTCATTCAAGACCTACATTTAAATATTTTTGGAGTGTTTCTTTGCTATGTAAAAAGTACAGACGAACATCTACTAATGACCTTGTAAGAGCATTGAAGTTCCTCCCAGAACTGTAAGTACATACATGATAAGTAGCATGATCTTCAGAGAAAAGAAGTCTGGGTTGGAATAGAAAAAAAATCACAGAGAAGAAGAGGACGTTATTCTAAATAGTTTGTAAAAAGATCTCAGCAGTTCAAGAGGTCACTGACATGCAATACAGGGAGGAAAAAGAATTGACTTTGTAATAGAAATACATATGGGCAGAAATAAAAGGACAGAGGCACTAATAACTGCCAGATTAGTAACTTCCAGATCACCAACTGGATTTTGATTCAGAGGAAAGAAGTCCAGAGAAAAAAACACAATGAGATATATGTAGGGATATATGTGGGACTTCCTGAGACTGCTGTTGGAAGACATCTCTGCCCAAAGCAGGTAAGGGTCTTAAGAGGGGGATGACAGACCTGCTCAAAAGAGAGGGACACTGCTCCAAAAGCATGGTCTTAAAAAGAGGGACCTGAAAGCAGGCGATATTTGATGAATGAGAAAGAAACAGTGTTCCAGGTGAATTGTGTACAGAGCTGGAATGACTATTTCTGCCTGTAGCTGGAACAGGAGTCTTAACTTTTTGTGCCAATACAAAATTCATAATATTAATGCGTTCAATTCAGGAAACGGTCTCCTGGCAGCCTTTAGTGAAGTGTCTGTGTGCAGGAATCTGCACAGCTGTGTAACGGGAGAACAAGTTCAGGCGGAAGGACAAGTCTAAATACAGCTGCCTGGGAGGACTGCTGTCCTTGCAGAGCTCTGGAGCCCATGGGGACCAGACCAGTCCCTTGTCACATGATCAACTGCCATGTGTGTGTGTGTGTGTGTTACTTTCTGTAGTGCTGACCAGACTGAAGCCTTTATACTTCATCATGATTCTTACACTATAGGATCTTGCATCCTAAAGGAAGATAGGAAAGGAACCAGAAGGGTGTCTGGTCATCTCTGTTAACAAGAACCCAAACTTTTCCTTTGAATCAAGACATGCTCTGGAAATAGCAAGACCTGACACTTTACTCTTGGTAGGCTTTAGCATATAGATTTAATACCATGTGGGCTGGATGTAGTCATGCTGTTTGATGCACTCAAACTGCCATATGTCTACACACACAACCTCCTCTCAGTTAGCAGACACTGAGAGTATCTGCTAAAATGTAGAAGCCTACAGACTGCATACTGCCAGCCTACTGCACATCAGTTCTTCCAGACAATTTTAGGTGCAGTAATAGTTCCATATTTTCTCTGATATCACAGAGGAGTGCTTTTGTCTGATAAGGTGAACATGACACTTAGAGGCACCACCCTGTGCTTTCATTCAGTCCATCAGAGAGCACTAGCATCTAATAGTAATGGTGTTTCACATGTCCCAGAGATATATTTACCATGGGGCTACAGTAGTGCAGCAGAACTTACATTGCAGCTCTCATCATTGTCAGGCCGGTGGGGAAGGATGTATGAGAGAACGGAGAGTGGTCCATCACACTTGTCGGCTGGCTGAGTAAAATCTAAGCAGCTGGTTATGATGGCATAGTAATGAGTAGGAACGGGGATGGCGCTGCCTTCCACAAATCTGGAGGGATAAAGTAAACATTTATCCACAAAGGATAAATTTATTTGAAAGAATGTTACACAAACAGCATGGTCTTTCCTCCCCTATGTGTAAGGACACACATACACTGTTGAGATGTGTTTAGTTCCTAAACGCTATCTGAAAATGAGCATTCAACAAGCTCATGTTTTGATATTGAGCTATAGAAATACCACATGCCAGTGCTGAAAGGCTTCCTCAGTTCAGGGATGTAGAGAGAAAGCATTACTGAATTAACAAAAGACTTGAGTATCTAACTCAATAGTACTGCAATGTTTTTCTCTGGTATCCAGTTGTTCTGGAGAAGAGAAATAGATTATTTGGAACATAATTCAGCTTCTCCTTGAGGATGAATAAACACTCCGTTCCCATAACAAGGTGAACAGTTACCTTCTGAGTTGCCATTTCCACTGTCCTACTTAGTGGAGCATTGAGTTGTGATGAACAATAATTTTAGAAAGAGCTAGAACATTTTATCTCCTCCCCAAAAGCAAAAATTGTGCAGATAATTGTTTAAGATAAAGCTATCACTAAGAGAAGCAACAGCAAACCAATTTAAAGACAAACTCTTACTGTTTTATTTTGTCAGGTGTGTCATGTAAACCATCATAGTCATAGTCAAAGATTGGTCCACTTATGACGTTGACTCCATTTCGTTCAGTGGCATATCTCTTCACCAAAACTCTTTGGAAATAGTTCCATACCCCTATAGTGGAGAGAGAGCAAAAAATAAACCACACCAAAATTTGAATAAGTCAGATTGTGTCACGATTGTAAATATTTTTTCTTCCTGAACATAAAAATGCAGTGGACATCATTCACAGTGATAGGGGAAATCAAAGAGCATTACAGATGTACTGCAGCTTCATTCAGTTTGGTCAATAAAGCCTATTCAGACTTCTTGTTTTCTGTTGATTTTTCCCCCCAACCAGTGATAAAATAAATGCATGGTACCACTCCCAGGCTGGCATTGCCACAGATATTGCACAGAGAGCCTGTTGTCCCTTCACCGAACAGTGGAAACAGCTATTCACACACTTCTGATGTCCCTGTAAACACTTCCTTTGTCCTTCTTATCTAGTTACAGGGAATAGTGCTGTGGACTTTTTAAGTCTAGAAAGGAAACAGCATGATTAAAAGCAAACCCCAAACTTTTTAAGAGATAGGTAAATACAAAGGTCATGTTCTTCCAGATAAATTCCCTTTTGATACAAAATGTCTACCTTTTAAATTAGGTGCCATCAAGGATGATCAGATTATGGTGTGGCATCTCATTATGGCAACTCTGGGGAAGAACATGACACTATTTCTCCTCAACACTCTCCTCAACATTAACAAGATTCTTGAAGAGATGGGAAACACAATGGAATCTTCAGTTATGTTACTATTTTCCTTTTTTTCTTTTTTTTTTTTAATATATTAACACTAAGAGAAGTATGTGAAAACAAAACACCTCAGACTTGTGAAAGTTTAACTTCTGTCTTGGCAGCTCAGACTGTTAAGTCTCTGGTCCCTCAGTGCTGCTGGCTAAGCCAGCCTCATCCAGTTCCCCAGTATGCCTTGTCCTAAGGCTGGTTAGTGCCACATGAACTCCCTGCTCTGGTTGGTGCAGAGGGGCCCCCAAGCAAAGGTCTAACAAGAACCTCAGCTGTGGTAACCACTTGGCACTACCACTCCTCCAGCTGCTCGCTCCTCCAATGCATCAGCTTTAACAATAAAAATAGCTCAAAAAGGAAAGTTGTTTTTTTTCCCCAAAAGTTTTCCATCTTTTCCCCACTTAGGTTCCCACCACAGCCGCATAGACAGCAAAGCCAGTGCAATGAGGGGGCCAGCCTAAGGGCATCATCAAGACAGACTCACTACAGAAAACATGGATACAGCATTATTGCCTGAGAGGGTAGGATGGGGACAGTGAAATTTTAGAAAAGCAAAGCAGAGGAGGAGGACTCTACTGCCACCAAAGCCAACATAGCATAAAACTGCCACCTCTCATTTTCCCTGTTGTAGAAAAAGCTCTGTATAATGAGCTTATAATCAGCTCTCAGCATTGTAATCTGCATGCCTGTAGTAGCTCATAATTCCCCAGGAATTATATTAGTTCCAGCATTTGTTCTCAGGGAATCCTTCACCCACTTGTGATGAAGAGAAAGGCCACTAGACAAAATGAGCTGCTAGTGGTGGGTTGTTCACCTGTGATAGAGTAACATTAACATGTAGAGCATTTTTATGAAGTGATTTGAGAGTGGGAATTCCCCAATAATTTTGCAGTCCATAATCAGTCAAGTACCTTTGCTCAAATTTCCAGCAAAAATCACCACTTGTTCCTAGTCAGAGGTTTCTCAGTTAAAAACACACTTTTCTGGTTAAAAAGAAAAAGCATCCCATAGGCTTTGATGTCTATCCAAACCTCTCTGGCCTAAAATCTGAATTGGAAATCTCACAAGAACAGGCTCTTGAGATTCTTCCAAGGCTTCTCAATTCCTGCCAAGCCAAAAATGCCACCAGAATAGTCTGATGGTTTTCCTACCTCTTGGCAAAACTAGAGAGAAAAGGGATGTGCAGACAAAAGAAACGTTAATACTATATCCCTGCAGCGCTGAAAGTTCCAGACAGGTTTAAGTCATTCCTTATTTTCTATAAATTGGTTTCCTCTCCCTTTTTCTTTATAGGTAATAAATAAGTTTGGTCTCCCTCTAAGGGCATGGACAGAAAAATAAAAAATAACCACCTGTCCCTGAACTACAACAACATGCTAAGTGTACACTCCCAGGCTTGTGCATGCTCCCAGGTGGCTCCAGTTGAGAAGTAAAAACATGTTGCCTAAGTATGTTCTGCACTAGCTTGGGTTGCAGACAAGAAAATCTGAATGGTCTGGCACAAACTGAATTACTGTGGCATGAAGCAAAGTTGCTGAACTACAGCACGTTTGTGCTCTTATCTTAGCACAGCACCAAGGTAAAAAAAGCCTTTCTTAAAACTTAAGCTTTTCTTGTGATATTTTGGCTGCCCATACTGAGAACTATACAGGTGCCCAGATATATTATCTGCTGGCTACAGATAACTGAACTTTATATTTTAAACTTCTCCCATCAATTCATTCTATAGTCCAACACAAGTATTAAAAAAAAAGAAACCATGTTGGGAAAGAAGTAAAGCCACGGAAAGGGCACTTACTTTTGAAGGCAGGATACATTGGAATGATATTTGTTATTAAAAAAGCATCATATTTTGCTTCTACAGAGGAGCTTAATTCTGAAAACAATAAAACAGAGAAATATTAAGAAGATGAATATCATAAATTCAAAGAATATAAAGGTGTTTTGAAAAACGGCTTTAGAAATTGACCAAAGGGGGGAACACTGTCATCTAAACAGCAGCATGACTGCAATTTGCAGAAATGCACATTATATGCATAAAATTTGTCCTTAATGTGACAGTTGAACATGGAAAGTAATAAGTTTCTTTGCTTCACCTGTCAACCACTTCAAATTCTTTTTATAGGTCATCTATTTTTGCAGTCTCAAAACTCAGCAAGCTGCTTTGCAGACTTTTGCAAAAAATGCAAACAATTTTTGCGAAGAGGTGCGTGGGATTATCTTCTAATTCTCAACAAGCCTCTGCACCAGTAATTCCATATAAGAAATCCACCACAAAATATTTCAGCCACTGAGTGAGGAAGGCAGGGCAATGATGAGCACAATGGTGAGACAGTTGTGTGCCTTGAATATTTACTAATCCCAAAAGAACACTGCTCCAAGACTGAACCAGTGTAGAACCCAGGACAATCATTTACACAGGTTTTCTACTGGTACTATTTCAATAGCATGGTAGAAATTTTTAAAGTATGCAAGAGCCTAATTTGTATAAATTGTATAAATTAAATATATGTTTATCTTACTGCTGTTTTAATTAAAAATTAAAACCTCTGACCACATTTCCAGTTCATGTAAGTTGGTATCTATCCACTGACTTTAACGGGCTGGCTTTTAAAGATTGTCTTCTAGCTTGTACTCCTAGTCTCTGCAATTCTTCGTTCACCTTTATTTTTATTAATTAAATGGGGACACTTCACTGTTTTGGTGCATGAAGCTGGGCACCAGTTTGGAGCATCTCTTGTGGAGTAGAGGGACCTCAGCCATGATGGCAAATCATGGCATTGGGCCCTTGGTCCTCAGCAGGTGCAGGAGGAACAATGCATCCATCCCATTGGGCCCCATATATAACATTGGTGTAGGAGCTGCTCCTCTGAGAAGATGACTGAGGAAGAAATCACCCCGGAGTGGGGACAAACTAAACCATTCCTACCTATATTCCTTTCCAACAATCTCAAAAAACCTCACTCTGTTTAGAGGGGTGGGGAATGGGCAGGGGTTCATACCTAAGGTTTTCCCTAATGAAGAATAAACTAACAAAACCTCTAGGTATTAAAAAGCCATTTGAACTTACGAGGAGGGAAAAGGAAGCCATAGGAGAGCTGTTTGTCGCCTCTGTAGGCTGTGCAGCTCTGGCTGTTTCCTGGAGAAATGCGAAGGTCGGGCCTCACACAGCTGGCCAGATGCTCTGGGACTCCTGATACCTCTGCCTGCATTGAGGAACATAGAAATGACAAGAAAAGCAATTCCAGCATTTATAGCTGAAAGAAAACTATTTCATAGAGGCAACAGATTACATGAAAAGCCTTGTGTAGAGTAAAATAATCCACCTAGCTGCACAAACAAACCCTGCTCCTCTATCTGCTGCAGAACCTGTCCTTCAGGTAGCAGAAGTCACCATGAGAAAAAAATTCAAATGAAGTCAATGATTATTCTGTCATAATAAAACAAATGCCCATTAAGCAAAACTTAGAAAGAAAATGAAAGGTAAAGAAATAAGCCCTTCTGCCTTAGAACTCTTCTGCTGAAGGAAAAAAAAAATTGAATTGGGCATTGTTTACAATAGCATTTGACAAAAGTTCAGGTAGGAAAATCTACTTGGGGAAGGGGAATTTTAGGACTTCAGACTATGGGTACTGAACAGATTTCCCCAGGATTTTTAAAGCGCTTTTTCAAGAGCAAAGACAACACTAACCTGTTTGGAAATAGTGTAGGATGTCCAGAGAGGCATCAAGAATGTTTCACTGTAACCACTTTCAAAGTCATGGTGATGCAAGATATTGTATTTTGTGCGGTAGAGTACTGCAGGGCGCCCATACAGAAGATGCTTCTCTACAGATTAAAAGAAATTACATTTACATTTATTATTGAAAACCTTAAAGATTAAAAAAAAAAAAAAAGAGGGGGGGGGGGGGGGGTGGCTTCCAACACATTCTGATTTTACAGTGATCTTTACTAGAGTACTGACCCTGAATAACTTCTAAGGAAACCTTCTAACAGGGAGAGCAGCAGTTCAATAGTTTTGGTTAGGATTCCTGTTCCAGGCTCACAACCCACTTTGAGATTAAAAGTCCCTTCTGCACTTGAAAGCTTGTTGGTGTCATAGCATGGAGAGGGTGTTTCTCCAACCACAGGAGACTCCACAAGCATCTTCATGTCCACATTTCAGTCACACATGGAGACAAGCACTTTTTAATGTAGATTTAAATCAGCCCCTATCCTATGACTCTGCAAGCCTTCTCTAGACTCTCTCTCCTTCCTGTTTTTCTGTAAAGTACCTTTCAAAAGGGAAGCAAAGCAGTCACTTGCTAAAATAAAATTCTTTTCCACTTGGCTGATACAGATGACGTTCTGAACACTGATGTACTATTTTCTGTCAGTAATATCAAACAAACAAACAAACAAACAATTAAAACTCTTTCCCTTACTTTGCCTACAAAAAAGACACCTCTGACTGCAAAACTTTTATTCTGTCTTGGTTATATATTGTGGTTAAATGTTATTAGGTAACGCTGACAAACTTGCTTATAAAAAGACAAAAAAATCATTGGATGTAGAAGAAAAATAAATTTATTGGCTAATCTTGCATTGTCCACCATGGTTCATTGATTTTGATAACCAGTTGGCAAACAGGCTTGGTTCACTTTTGGAAATGAAAACGTTGCAACAAGGAAAGTAATCTAACACTGTTCACAGACAGACACTTAAACTGAAAGAAAACTGAACGTTTTATTAGTGTGTGAGTCCAAGTAATGGATATTTTTATAGGCCACAAGAAAGAAAAGTAGGAAAAACTGTGTTTAAGGACAAAGATGATAAACTTTCTTCAGCCAAGAGAAACTGAAGTTTTCTGCATGTCAGTAACACTACCAGCTAAATATGAATGGTACACTATGCGGGAGAAGGGAATTGCCATCTAAATGCAGGAAGATCCATGAACAGCCGGTCACAAAATACAACAAAATAACACAGCAGAACTGCTTGTTGTTTAAATAAGGAGCATTTCATTCCACTTAACAGACAAATTACAAATGAGCAAGTGAAATTGCTCGTTAAACATAAAAATTACTATTTTTATACTATGGAAGTGAAGAAGTATCAAAACCAAAACCAAAATAAAGATTTTGAGATATCTAGGAGTCCAATGGTGAGGGTGTTTTTCCCTGATGACAGAAATTGCCACAGCAGGGAGTAGCTCTTCACTAATTGGAAAAATAAGTTTAACAAGATGAAAGCTGCAGAAAGGCAACTTAACTCACAAAGAAAAGGAATAATTCCACCTCTAGAAAATAAAGAATAGTCTGCATTGCCTGTTCACAACAGAAAAACTGAAGAAGTATCTTCATAAGGTGCTCCCCAGTTCAAGAGAGACAGGGAACAACTGGATAGATTCCAACAGATGGCTGCAAAGATGATGAGGGATCTGAAGCATCTCCCTGACAAGGAAAGGCTGAGAGACTTGGGGCTGTTTAACCTGGAGAAGAGAAGGCTGAGAGGGGATCTTATCAATGTTTATAAACATTCAAAGGGCAGGTGTCAATAAGATGGGGCCAGACTCTTTCCAGTGGTGCCCAGTGACAGGACAATGGGCATCAGGCACAAACTAAACGACAGCAAGTTCCATCTGAACATAAGCAAAAACTTCTTTACCGTGAGGTGGTGGAGCACTGGAACAGGCTGCACAGAATGCTTGTGGAATCTCCTCTGGAGACTTCCAAACCTGCCTGAATGCATTCCCATGCAACCTACTCTAGGCAGCAACCTGCTTTGGCACAGGGGTTGGATTAGATGGTCTCCAGAGTTCCCTTCCAATCCCTACCATTCTGTGATTACGGATTTAGAAAGCAGTTCCCATCCTCTCCCCTCCGGTCCCATTGCTACGGTTTAACCTGGACCACAGCCCTGATGGAGCTGAGAGCGCAGCCACGCAAAAGTCAGTGCTGGCATACAGCACAGAGGGTGCAAGAACTAGTGACCACGAGAGAAGGGGATGCTTTCTCCTGGAACTAACACTGATTTGAACACTGATGATGGACTGAATTGCACTGAACATCCCTCAACCAGCAGAGCATTTCTGCACTTGTTTCAGTGTGCAACCTACACCCTAAGCCCCAAGTGTTAAAAACCCAGTCAGGGATTGTCAAAGTAGCTGTACCATCCTTTCTACCTTTGTCCTGATGAAACCTAAGCCTGAACAATACTGGTAAAACACAGTGTGCAGATGTGGTCCACCTGTTTTTCACCCTATTCATAGCTTGTGGTTGAGTCAACTACTGCCTCGTGCCCTCTCCTTTCCTCATCTCTCCACTTCCACAGCAGAGAATAAACCTCCTAAAGGTTATGGAAGGGAAAAGCTCAAACTCGTGTGGCTTTGAGCGATACTTTAGACCTGGTCACAACAAAAGATAGTGTGCAGTCCCTCATGTGAGCACAACTTAATCTTGCCCACATATCTCATGTTTCTATGTGCTATTTTGACAGTTATTTGAAAAGACTGTTTACTACACATTAACTAAACCAAAACAGGAGTTTCTCTGGTATCAGTGATGCAAAGTAACTTGCAAAACACAACAAAAATAGCTTTTATTAACTGAGGTATCAAGCTCTTACCTTCAGTTCCTTTGACATGAAAGCGCTTGTTCAGTTCATCCAACTTGTTCTTCTCAACAGGAAAAAAAAAGGAACAAGATTAGGATCACTGGAGCATTCTGACATCTCATTTTACTAGGCATCTAGCAAAACAAAACTAGCGCTATAAACCATTGATGATTTCTTTGTTTCCTGTTTTATAAAAAGCCATAATTGTTCTAAAAGGGCACAAACACTTCACAGGAAGGATCTTGGGAATTCTTACAGATCAAACTCTCTCAGAATGGATAAAATGACTACAACTTTACTAGGCAACTACTATTAATAGTGGAAGGAAGCATCAGCAGATCCTGAACACCTACCTTATCATCACATGTACATCCTATATCAATATCTGATGCAGAAGGTAGAGCAACAGGATACAGTGGTTTAGCAACTTCATCTGGCACAGTTGGCTTATAAACATTAGCTCTCAGCAGGTGATTTAAACTTCCATGGGTACCATTATTTGGAGCAGGCTTTAATCCAAGCAGATCTATGAAACCATCAACAACAAATGAATGATGGTTAGATTGCAAATGCATATTCAGCAGCATCCCTACCAAGCTAAGGCTTTTATTTGCAATACTGCTTAACACTCATGACATGTTAATGAATGTTCTTAATGTAATAAAAATACTAACCTTTCGTACAAATCATAAAATTAAAGATGCTGCCTGAATGATATGGTAGCCTTTATGACAAAAAGGTTAATTTCTATCAAGACATTGGAGAACTGTTTTACTACAACTACTCCTGCAGCTTCCAGTGAAAACCTACAGTCAGTGTGCTGACCTTACATCAACCACCTGGAGCACAGTGTTATTAGTTCCTGCTTTCTAGATAAGGGATAATTACCTTTTTGGTATTTCATGTAGGAGAAAAAAAAAATTAAATAACTGAATTACACATTTGGCTTGAAAGTTCTATTGGCCTGAAAATCAGTATTCAAGATCCTAATGAATACCTGTACACATCATTAGATTCTTCTTCATGGCTACAGTATGAGTTCAGGAAACATAATCATACCAGAAGACACCACAGAATACTAAGTGATGCCCCTGAGCTACTCCATGAGACATGCAGGTGCAGAAGCCACCTCTGAAACAGAAAACTCCTTCCTAGACTGCTGAAGTGTGAATTCTACACACCATAGTAGTGTGTATTAGATCTCTGCCAAGCTGCATGCAGCAAAACTATGGTTAACCCCTTTATTGGCCAGATGCTAGAGTAGAGCAAACTGAGGCCCCTGAGAAGTACCTTCAGCTCTCTTGGCCAAAAGGGAATTGCTTGGGAATGGGGGACTGGGAGGGAATCAGGGCAGGAGTTCATGGGTGCCCTGTTAGCTACAATAGCATGTTTCTCTTGCAACTTCTTGAGCAAATAGCTTACCACACATGATGTTGTAAAGTTCAATATTTTCAAAAGGAGGTACTTTGGTCTTGTATTTGAATGTAGGGCCATAACCTATGAAGACAGTCTTAAAAAAACAAACAAAAAAAAAAAAAAAGGAGAAGAATATAAAACAGCATTAAAAGGTATAATTACAGTGAACATTTACATTTTTGAGAACCCCAATTTCTTCTGCCTTCAGTGACCCTCCTGAAGAGGTTACTGCACTGCTCATACCTGCATGCTGTTGATCTTGTTGTCATAGCCATGGTCTCCATGGAAAAAACATTTTCCTGTTGGTTTCTTGTAAACGTCCACAGCTTTCCTGAAGTGAAAAAATATTAGAACATTTCCTAAGTCATAGGTAGGGTGGCTGACCTGAGAATGCACTTTGAGGGTAGGAAGGATAAGGTTACAAGGCAGTGCATTGCTTGTCCATCTTTCATAGCAGAAGTAGGCTCATTCAACAACCTCAGGGTCTCTCCCTCTGCTTCCTCTGTAAGAGGATGCAAACCTAAGAGCCAACTCTTAGTCACTGATGACAACCTTAGCAACTACGTATTTTCTCAGAGTTTCTCATATCATGTCATCTCCTATAAACTGGAGGTATTTTGAACATACTCTTCTAATTCTCAAAAGGTCAACAGAGGCTTCTAAGAAAGCACTTTTGTGATGTTACAAAGCTGCAAATGTCATGCTGTGAAGTGTTTTCCACCTGTTTGCCTTCCACCCAATAAACAAAAATGGGTAGCAGAAACAAAGCTGGAGGGAAAAGAGAAAGATTGTAATGAAGACAAATAGCAGAGAAAACAAGTGCTGTATCATAGGAACACTAATTATCAGCTTATTACTGAGCATTGTTTCTCACCAAATATGTGGAAAAATAACTATTGCATCATAGGTATTATAAATACCAACTTGTTCCAGAGTACTTTTTTTTTAGAGTTTTATGAGGGCCATGTGCAGGAATACTTGCCTACAAATTAGTTCTGTCATCTGATACTCAGCCAAAGTTTGATTTTGGCCTTGTAAATTACTGGAGCTACAGCAATCAGGCCTGCAACTACCATTTTCCTGGCCATGAATATGCAATGAATTACATTTACATTACAGATTAATTATTAGTGAATGAGATTTCAGAAAATGTAATCAATAAATAAGCCAAAGTCTGATGCAATTAATAAGAAATCACTAAATGGAAATCAACTTGGGTCATCCCATCAGTTCCAGTAAAATTCTTAAAACGAAAACTTTTATAGGCCTAAAATTCAGACTATCATTCTTTGGAAAGTACATGAACCCTCTCCACAGAAACTGCACGGGGCAGCCGGCCAGCCAGCTAGTGGAGTTATGCAAGAATGCAATTGGGGTTTCTCATTCACTGCTTCAGTAGAGTGATCCTTGCATAATTCATGGAAAGATAAGTACAGATGTCAAAAGGCACTTACAACACACCGTATGTTTGCCTGGCAGCTATATGGGAAAAAAAATCCTACCATAATTTAAAGCTCATAACAGACTACCATGAGCCAAAAGCTGTGTCATCTTCCAAGAACCACTGAGTCAGCTTTATGCATGAAGACCCAGCTGTTCTCATACTGTAATACACAATATGTGTCAAAAGATCGAAACAAGAAAATATATAAACCAGAGAGGGGTGCATAATTCATAACCAAAGGCTACTCCTCTCATGTTCATGCTGTACATATATGTGCCAACTTGTTTTCTTTTGCTCCATTTTTAGTTAAATAAGAATATTAACAATTGTCCATACTTTATAACTGAAAATCCAGAGGCATTCCAGGAGAAAAACCCCAAAAAGCATTTTCTCTGAGCAAAAGCATCCTGGTTTTCTGTGGATTTGTTTTGCAACACAATACACTGCAAACACTTTGATGGCCACCCTGTCATACCTGTCCGCATGTTCTCAGGCATTCACTCTCTGTGACAGTATCTCCATTTTCTTTCAATTCACTCACTGCATCCACTCAGCCCTGGTCACAGAGCCTTCTCCTTCCTTCCAGATTCCTTCCTTCCTGGTTGGAACAAGCTTGCACCTCATTAAAAAAGCTTATCAGCTCCTATATTTGAGCTGATCAGTCAAAAACCTTACAGCTTGAGGAAACCAATATAGCTTTCTACCCAGCTACTGATTTTCTCAAACTTTAAAACAATTTTGTGTTCTGAGCCACATCCCCCTGCACCAAATGTGACTGAACCTCAGCAGGAGTTCAAAGCTCCTCTTGCTCATAGGGTACAGGAGCAGGATGATGAAAAACAGAAGAGTCCCAGGTGTCTCATTTCCTCAGAAAAAAACAGGCTGAAAATCAGGGTGGAAGCAAAAGCAAGACCTTACCTTGCCACATGCCATTTGCGATCCACCAGTAAATGGACATCCTCAATTCTTCGGTTGTAAGCGTAGTGCAAGCGTTTAGGCAGGTGCTGTTTCAAGTAAGGCTTGAAGTGCTGGTCTGGCTTTCTACACTGAAAAATAAATGGTTAAAAATTACACCGCTGTCAGTTTAGATGCATATAAAACCTTGAACTACAGAGATTAAGCTTTTAATGTCATTATTGATAACGTCTTAGAAGCAAAGTGTTCATCTAGAGTACGTGGTCTGTGCAGTATTCACCAGGGTCCTGGGAGTCATTCAAAGATGTATCTGGAAAGCTTCATCTTCCTGACAATCTTTCTGAAAGCATCATGCAAAACATCACACTTAGCTCACAGATAAAGAATTTTGTTCTAACTGGACCAAAGCTTAGGTTTCAGAGGAAAGCTGAATCCTCAAAATACATCTCATCTGCAAATATATTTAAAGCCATCTGGTGACAAAATCTGAGATTATTTTTTTAATTAGCTTTTATTTTAAACACTTTTTTTTTTTTCCATTAAAAGCAAGGTTATAGTTGAAGGCTATCAAATGAACTTTTTCAGCATCTTCAAAGTGCTAGTAAAATATTTACCCTAAAAGATTACTTTCCATTTCTGAAGGAATGAATAAATAGACTCAATTCAGGGATTCAGGATGGTCAGGGAAATTCTGGCTCTGCACTGCCCAAAAAGGTTATAAAAGCTACTACAGCAGCAAACAGTGGAATCTATGACAAGCATTAATCTGTACTCATGAAGGGCACCATTTAACACTCTTTATTCATGTTAATGGTTGGTTTTCCTGCTTAAGGAGTGAGGAGAAAATGCTGAATAATGCCCCAAATTAAGATGTGATGTGAGCAACGCAGTATAGACAGCCCTAAATACTTACTGTAAGGTTGGCAACAATCACTTTCGGGTCATCTGTTAAACAAAGGTAAGAAAAAAAAAGATTCACTATTTGCAGAAGAAAACACAAGGTAATAAAGTAGCTTTACAGAAGCATTCTTCCTAAAAGTTGGCTATCTCTGCTAAAAGGACACTGTATATATTGATAAGATATCCTGAATATGAACTCAAGTTTAACTCTATACTCTTTACTTAGTGATACTGTAGTTGCTTAGGCAGTGTTGCTCACTGGTTCATGGTTTGGGATTTAGCCTAGTATTTATGAAAACATATACTTTCAAGTCTTTTAAGTACTTTCCTTTAAAATAGAAAATCATCCCCAAACACAGAGACTTTCCTTGAAGATATTTGAAAATACATTTGAATGCAACAGTGCACTTCCTTAGTACCAGTAAGAAAAATATGTAGCTTTTTTTTTTTTTTTTTTTTTAACATTTCACATATTTCATAGACTACTGCAGAGTAAATGAAAAGCCATAGTAAAATATTCTGGATACATCCATCTCTGGACTATTAAAAGGACATGCAAGATGGAGAAAGCCCAAAACAAGCACTAGTCAACACTAACTCTGTTTACTTCCAGAGTGGGGGTGGGGGGAAGCATTTATCAGTCCTGAGAAAAAAAAAAAAAAACAGGCTAAGAGAAAATCTTACAAAATTAAAATCTCTTGCTTATTATTGGTTTTGTTGCTTAAAGTATGATCTTGCTGAGCTTGGAATGAGCTCTACTGAACCTCAAAACACAAGCTATAAGCTTATTCATTGCAAAGGTGTGTCTGCAGTATCGATGCAGTATTATGGAACATGAACGTAGGAGGAATAAAGTTGGTAATTTGCCACTTAAGGGGGCAAACCCCAGTTCTAAAGCTAAGGAATATGCTTTTTTGTTCTATGTTCAAACTGTTGATTTATAAGCAATTGCAAATACTCAAACTATTAAGCTGTGGACAGAGGCCAGAAGAAGAAACTGGTATTGCAGGAAAACCAGTAGTATGACTCAGAGGTCAGTCAGACTAGCTGATGTTTCTGGAAGATACTGCCATTTATCCTCCAAAGAAAACTATCTTTTCTCAGCAATTTGGGAATTCAAGGGTTGAAAGAACTTTTTAAAAAAACCTTCTCAGAACTGTAAGCTTTCAGTAGACTGAAGTGTAGGAATTCAGTCTTCATGTTAGTCTAGTAAGCTTTATCAATGTATGCACTATTTTCACCAGATCTTTACACACTCATCCCATATACCTAGAGCATAAATACACAGATAAAATAGTTTATAGTAAAATAAATGCATACATAAATGAACAGCTAAGAAAGTTTTACTACATTCTTACAATTTCTGCTATTCTGAAAACATTTATTCTTCAAAAATCAAATTTTTTTTTTTTGTGAAATCTGTCCTCAGCCTAAATCTATTTGAAGTGTTATGAGGTGTCAGTTGTCTGTCTAGTTATTTGATCTTTCCCTCTAGCAAACATCAGGTTGCAAAAAACATAGGTACTTATGGTTAGTTTGTAAATTTCACAGTTTGCATGCTAGCTTAAACTTTTGGCAAAGGCAGATTTACCCTCGAATGCTGAACCAGAGCAGCCACGGTGCTGGTGGCTGGGTTTGTAACGCTTGTAAATTACAGAGTTAGATTCACCAGAAGACTCTTGCCTGAGCCCTGAGTGTTCTCAAAATCAGGTAATTTCAAACACCAAGTCAGGTTGAATTTCTAACAGTATGGTGCAAAGAAGCAGCAAGTTTTATTGTCAACATTGGCCCTGACTGCATGCCATAAATCTCCTTTATATCCTTCAACTTCCCCAGACTGTCGCTCTTCAGCAATCTATGCTGTTTCTCCTCTGTGCCAGCAGTATGAAGGGCTACTGAACTGAAAACTAACACTTCACGTTTCCATTACCTCAGAAAAGGTACCAGACACATCTTTTATATCCAATCTGTGCAATTCTAAGATCACCAAAGTCCCATTTTTGTTGACAGAGAGTAGAAGTGCATGAATAAACTCTCAGTGACATGTAAGCTGGTGTGTTAAACTGGCTTCAAGAGTTTCCACTCCTCCTTCCTATAAAAGGATTGGGTTTAACCCAGAACATTTCAGCCATCTGCTTGACACAGCTCTACCACTGTGGGGGCTGTGAACTATTGACCGGGAAGGGAGCAAGCAGGTGTCTTCAGTGGCCTTCCCTCTGAATGTCCACTGGCACCCTGTGAACTTACACCCTTTGGACAACATAAGCCCAAGGAAGGGATGGACTCTAGTTCTCACGACATAAGGGGTACAATAAAATTAACTTACATTTTAGATTATTGCTAGACCTAGGGCGAATTCGCCCTAAAGATCCAGGCAGCAAAATTATATCTTCCACATTTGTCAGATAGTTGCTTAAAAATTCAGTTCTTTCACAAGTAGTGTCTTCCATCCCTGAAGAAGGAAAATGCAAAATTAATCCAGCTTGAAAATAAACATACTGTCCAAAATAGCACAGAAAGAGACTCCAAACAGCCCATGCATTCTTTTCTTTTGGATTACTAAACTTATTCATATTCTCCCAGTCATCTAATTCCAGCATCACTGGTAGGAGCCAAATGAGGGGTGATTTTAGAACTTGCCTACACACAAGAAATACCAGTCTCAATGTCATAGAAACAGTCACCACATATACCATGTGTGCACTGACACATGTCCCAACTAAGCTCATGGAAAAATCAAAGTCTGTTTCTAGTTTAGTGTACTACTTTGGAATAATTATTTTTTAAAACAAAAAACTTTAAGAGAAGTTTCACACAAAAGGTATTGTCTGGTGGTGGTCTGCTCCAAGGCAGTTGCAGATAAACAATTCTCTCCTACAGCCGTTTGTGGTAGGGAGGAATGTACTGCCAGTCACAGGCAGTTCTCAACACCAAAGTGCCTCCCCTTGAAATCCTTCCTGCCCCTTACCCTTCTCTCTTGACAGCCAGAAAGGAGGCATATTCCGTGTTCTTGTTAATGTCTCAGTTCTTGTGAGACTTTCATGAAGACAACAGGACCTTTGGTGGCATCGTTAAAAAGTTATGCAAAAGCAGGTTTATCTAAAACATGGTCACATTTCTCTTTAATAAAACTTCCTTTTTATTTTGTCTTTGCTAGTATTTCTTCTATTGTAAAGTTTCTTCTGATGTCTGAAACAGTAAGACCTACCAAATAGTATCTCTGATTTTGGGTGACTCTATTTGACTCTGAAATGTGTTTTTACAGTTTTCCTCCTTCCTCCATTAATTTGATGATATTTTCCATCCAGCCTGGAAACAGTCCCTTACAGATTTTCCAGTCTTTTTCTGCTAGGAGAAAGATAACTTGACCCACTAATTGCTATTGAACTGTGTAGCTTTAAAGTCCTACTCCTCTCCTCATGAAAAGGAGAACCAGTTCTACTAAATTGTTTCCTTCCATAAAAATTGCCAAAAAGAATACTCTAGGCACATAGCCTCCCAATACATGCAAGGCACCTGTATGTGATCCAAAAATGTCAAGCTCTGAAAAACTCCGAGGACAGATGTAAATACCCAGACCACTGTTATGAAAGAGAAGTGTCCTCCAATGACAATTAACAGGTGAGCTGAGTGGCCAGTCTACATCACCTGGCTGTTCGGGGGATTTAAACTACCAGAAAAAATCAACACAAAAATACCTTGAATGGAATTTTCAATTTACATCACCTTTTATGCACAACTACATTACTCAACCATTCATATACTGATAGAGAACACTGTTTATTTTACCATGATCACCAACAAAGATGACATTGACACATCGATGTAGTTTCAACTGTTTCAATCCATCCATTAGTTGCCCTACTGTCTTGTCAATCTCTCTCAGGGGATTCACCATCATCTGCATAAATAAGCAGAAAAGAAAATAGTTAATTCTGTCATTACGATGTTCTCCTTTCTTCTACAAATGGAGGTCCTTTGGCAAAACTGTGATGGGATAACGATCCAGGTCAAGAGGCAAAGCCTTGGCTGAGCTGTCACACCTACAATTGTTATACCATTTCCTTTCCTACATCCACACTGTGATTTCATTATGAGAAAGCCTTGCTGAGACGCTGACACAAGACAGCAAAAGATCTTTATGCCTGATCCTAGGCCTCCCATAGGCATATATATATATACACATTTGGTAAAACAAAGTATAGATGTTAGAAAAATGCACGTTACTTTGGGGTTCAGTTTGTTTCTTATAAATAAATAGCAGTGCTTTTAAAAGGCTATAGTTTAGTCAAAAGATGAACTTGAAATGAAGCTTTGGACTGGGGATTTATATGCCAAGTCATTTAATGATATTCCCTTCAAAGGACATCTGATACTAGGATGACAACATGCAAGTCACTTGAGTAGCACAAGGGGCTCAGAGAAAGCATTCTTCAGCTTCAAAGGCAAGAGTTTCCAACATCTCAAATGACAGTTTTGGCAAAGTTGTCAGCAAGGCCCAGAAGACATGGATACACTGCTGTGATTTTTTCATTTAACTTTCCTTTTCATTAAGAAACAAAACAGAAAGCACCAAGGTATGTTCGCAGGATTATGTTTTCAGCTATAAGAAAGTGCAACATTTTTTTATTAGATGGAAGAAAAGGGAAACGTTTTAAAGTAAGATTTTAGGCAGAGGACTCAGACTTTGTTTTGGTTTTGAGAAGTAAACATGTCACTATATGCCAACTTCCTCCTCACTTTTCTGTTTGATTTGGCTGGTCCAAGTTTCTGCAACAAAACATCCTCCAAGTGAAAAACAGAATGCTAAAAAATTCTGGATCAGAAAAATATGATTTTGGCGGAATTTTCTGAGGAGTAAAAATAAACATCATGTTAGCGTGACCCAGAAAGAAATGGTTCAGAAATTCTCCCTCTGCCTGAGCCATTAAGGGATGGAGGTTAAATGAGTCTGATAGATATAAGATGAGAGAGGAAATGTCATTTCCCATATGTCTCTACAAATACACGGAGAAGCATCTCATGAGAGATGGAATCAGCACAAGGAAGATGAGGAACAGTTTATGCAACATATGGAAATAGTTCAGGCAACAGGTGAAATTTTGAAATATTTTAATTCATACAAGCCTAAGTAGACAAAGTCAACCTTGAAACATTTTGAATTTAGGAAGGAAAGAAGAAAATTGTCTGTCTCAGCATTCTTCCACTCTCAAATACAAAGAACTTCAAGGAATGGGAATTCCATTTTTATGAAACTATTTGTGTAACATCAATCATATAGGGAAATACAAGTTTTACTCAGAATCCAAAGCTTATTCAAGGAAGCTGGAAATCCAGATGGATTTCCCATTAATGTTTGTCAGCAGGCTTGAGGCTTCTTTAAAAAAAAAAAAAAGAGCAACTTCAAGAGATTTCAAGAATTCAAGGGTTCACGAGTGACGGTCATTTTCCTTAGCTAAATGATTCATCAATTTAATCTGTAAACCTTCAGAGACATTTCCGAAACTGTAAGAAAGTCAATACAAATGAAAAATCGTGGTTTTGAAAGAAACAAAACACTCACATAGGAAAATCCCTTCAACTCTGCAGTTTTCACTGCCTGACTGTGTTCAAAGCACCTCTTAGAAAGGCCCTCACCAGCATTTCTTCATCTCATTGCTTTCTGTCTCCAATCTTTAAATTCAGATGCCTTTTTTTACTCTATACATTGCTCAAGTTTTTCCCCAAAATGGTCTGATGCATCTTCCAAAGAGTTACTGGTAAACAAATAAAACTCATGCATATACCTGTCTTACCTAATACATAGATATCAAGACTCTGGAAGGCTGTACAGATCCATTTTATCTTTCAAGATATATGGATCTCTAAGATGGTGTTGCAACAAAGAGTTGGTATTATTGTGACAGCATTGCATATGGGATCTTAGACATACAGATTGCAACTGGATTCTCTCCTCCATTCTCCCTTAGAATAAACTTGATTGGAAGGAAGAAAGAATTTCACTTTATCCATTACTTTAGTTTTTTGGGTTTTGTTTTGTTTTGTTTTTAACAAACAGCATCCAGCCTGTACCATATTCCATTGCTCTCAAACAGCACCAAAAGGTTGCTTGCAAATATGATGGGAACTATTATGTAACACTAGGATTTTTTTTTTTTTTTTTTTCTGAAATAATGATAAATGTTCACAGTTTACTTATCAGGAAAAGTAAGGTAAGTTTGGATGACCTTTTATTCAGAGTAAGAAAAAAAGGAGTCACATGCTCACATCAGTAGGAATGTTATAAGCTACACTGTACTTCATGCCAGAAGGGTGTAACTTGGAATGACGAATGAATGAGTAATAGAAATATCATCCATAGCAGCTATCCATCCTCCTCACAGGTAAATCTGTGTTAAAAGGTCTCTGGAATATTCCTGTTTTCTTATGCCTGATAATTTTGCATGTCCCTGTCTGCCACATCTTCACACTTAAAGACCTGGCCTCAAAATAACTGTTTTAACTTAAGTCATGCAACAAGTCAAAAACACCCCCAGAAAAAAAGCTACTGAGGAAAATGTCTAAAGCTTCTTATAGGATACAGTGGAGTGTCAAGGCTTTTATGTTTAAGGCCTAAAGGGGAAATATTTAGGCTGTTTATTTGAAGAATTTTTGAATTATTTAGTTAAATTTCTGACATGAAAATAATACCCAAGTGGACTATAATATACATAAGTATGTGTGTGTGTGTTAATGCCAGGTGGAGAAAGACAGCACATCAAGGATGTGCTCCACTTGCACCTTTTCCTCATAAAGCAATTTCTATTTGACTTTCTTCTTGTGAAAATAGAGTACACACACCACTTCTACTGCTAATACAGCATTCAGAAATCATCTAATCAAGAATACCCTCCAAAGTCAGAAACTGCCTTCAAAATATAGATTATTAAAAACAACTTTTTAGAGTTCTTTTCCTTTTAGATTTTATCAGTCACATTTTCAGGACTTTTCCACAACTACGATGACTAGACATTCAATCTCAAATAATCACCAGGTTTCCAAGAGCTGGGGAGTTACGGAGGCTACAACGTATTGCAGGATTTGTAATAGCTCAGAAGAGTTAGCTACACTTGTAGTGTCTTCCCAGGGATTCATCTGACATTGCCTCCAGCTGATATAAAGAGATTATAAAGATGACTTTCCCTAATGCAAACAGAGTCTGATACAAGAAAAACATAGCTCCCAGAAGACTTGGGTCTGGTTTGGCTGCTTTCCTTTGGGTCCTTCAGTACACCTATAGAAGCTTTGTCTGCAAAATCCCAACCTGAAGCATGGAGTGAACTCCCAAGTTGAAAAAAAAAAAAAAAAACAAAGCTAGAGTAGTGCCTAAAAAGTGGCACTTCCATCATAACATTTTGGAACATATGTAAACTTACTTTCTTCCGACGAGCTTCCGCAGCATATTGATCCACTCTATGTACTTTTCTTCTTCTTTTCTTTGGAGCTGCAACTGGTGTTTCCTGTCTCCTCTTAGGAGGAAGCTTTCTCTTAGGTCCCTTAGGCGGAGTAAGAGGGGAGCCATAACTACTCTCCTGTACTGGCGGGGAGAGATGTCTGGACTCAGAAAAAAAGCCTGTCCCAACTCACATCAGATAGTAAATCTACCTGTGCCAGATAATACTGAAGCATAAATGCTGTGGCCTTTTCAAAAACTTAGGCTTTTGGACAATTTAGAATCTCTCTCTTTTTAAGGAGGAATCCACCAAATTGTACTGAAAGCAGAACAGCAGTTACAAGAGCGGACAGCATAAAAGCAAATGACATTGGTGTTTCAGAAGATAGGTGGGGCTTCTGGTTTTGAAAATACATAGTTATGGGGGGGTGGTTATTGATCAAATATTAATCCATTAATACTATCAAAATTTAAGTAAATATAATCTCAATTTAAGTAAAATTCATTGCATACAATTTAATGTCTATCTGGGATAGAGTGCTGGTGGAACCACAACTTTTCACTTGGGTGATGGTTCAGGTATGAGTACAAGAGCCTGCCCAGTCCAAATGGCTTTCTGTAAGATTTTCCACACCCACTGTTTGGCAGAATCAGTGACACAAAGTGCCGTCATTGGTAGCATTAGTATGTGTCATGGCTGTATATGCCAGGACATGCACCCCACTGAAATCACCAGAACCCCACTAGCCACTACTTGGGGACTGCAGGTCGGCAGGAGAAAGCTATGAAGGTGAGACCCAGTTAGCACAGAGCTTGTAGTCTTCAAATCACCCAGGCAGGGCTTCACTGCTACCTTATTACCTGCCTTGTTACCAGTTTTATGGGCAATTTGAGAATTTAATTTCCTAGCACTTTCAGTGTGGCATCTTAGGAGGTAATGTTATTGTTCATAAATGCACAAATACCTGGGGTGTTCTTAGAGAAGGCGGGGGGAGAGGGCAGGGTGTTGGGGGAATTAAGACGTAACTGGGAAAAGCTACTATCCCATTAATCAGCTTGCTCATAATTTTAAACTGTACCACTCTCACTGACTTCAACACAAGTCACAGGCTCTTGGCACTGCTTTGGATTGCCTGTGAAGAACTGATAGATGACGCCCACTGGGGGACAGTAACTACGAGATGCTGCATATAATGCAGCATGCTGAGCAGGCTCCAGTAGAGTCAGAGATTTATGATGGTATTTAACTTCTATGTACTTAGGCAGCTTCTCACAGTTGTTCAGTTACAGAGCTACGTAAACAGGGAAGGGAAGGAAGGGGATGTTACCATCTGCCATGCTGTTTCATTGCTTCCAAGGCAAGCAGCTGGAAAGGAGATTCTAGTCCAGTCTCATTCGTCTCTCTCCAGAAAGGCATTTTAATAAAGCAGCACCAGAGTTTTCTGTTTTTAAAACGCTTCAAGCTTTGTGCAGTCCTGATGAGAGGAGCAGCAGGGAAAGGAAGGATTCTCATTTTACTGTCTCTGAATCAGCTCAGACAGAGCTCCACAATGCCAGAAACACGCGAGCGCAGGAGACCCAGGTCTCAATACTGAAAATGGCCGTCTCAAGACAGCATGTTAGAGGAGAAGCAGGAACGGCTTAGCAATGCCAGATTTTGATGTATTTTAAAGCTCTTATGGTAGTATATTTCTAGAATATTTTATTTAAAAAAAAAAAAAAGTTAGCTAGGAGAAAAAAAAAATAAATAAAAAGCCAAGTTCTTATTAACCAGCCAAATCTTAGTCTTGCTTGAGAAGAGTCAGAACAGAGTTATGGAGGAGGGAAACAAATCCCTCCCCGCTCACAGAGGGAAACTGTAACATCACAAGGGTAACTAGCCAGCCAAAGCTCTGCTTCTTGACCCGGATGAACCAACCTACCAGAGTTCAACTGCAAAAGCACAGAAGGAAAGAAAAAAAAAATAAAATAGCAGAATAAATCAAGTGCAAGCACATATTTGATAACTCCCATAACTACTCCTGGAAATGTAACAGAATCTTCCTAAGAAGTTCATTCGTGTCCCACAAAAACAAACAAACAAACAAAAAAAAACCACCAAAGACAGAAAACACCCTAAAACCTAGGTAAGAAGCTCATTTACACTGAAATTTATAATGTTAAAGGACATTGAAAGGTACACTAGTGGACAGTGGTCGTAATCTGTATTCCATTTTTATCAACAATACTGGCAGTTCACCGATATATTTTAAGTGCATCTAAGTCCCTTTATTTCTAACTTTTAAGACACTGCACATAGGCTGTTGTGCATGTTCTGTGAAGCTCTAAGTGCCATCTGCTGAAGTCTGGAAGCTGAAAATTATCAGTAATGGATGCCATTAGATCTTGAAGACTATACATTTAAAATATATGTAGAACACTGTTAAGTATCGTAAGGTCTAGTAAACATTCACTTTACTCTAACGGACATTTGTAATATTTGGAGCTTTTCAAGGTATAAAACTATTCCTCAAGCTACTAAATGCAGCAAGAAAATTCAGCATAAAATCTTCACTCCTCAAAAGAAGAAATAAGAAGCCTATCTTAAACATAACATGGAATTGTTAAGAGCTTGTTTTTAAACATTACTGTTTGTCTCATCTGCCTTTGCATGTAGAAAAATGGTCAGTTCCACTCCAACTGTCTAACTGCTGCCAGCTGTATACAGGAAAAGAATGATTTCAAAGGGAGGTTGTGCTCTTGGTATCAGGGAAGCAGCTGAAAGGGATCTCCCTCTGAGGTCTTTCTTTCTAGCTGATTTATGTAAATTTCATAGCTCCTAAAAATATATTGAAAACAGTGTCAAGAGAAACAACATAAAATACTTCCTAGTTTTTCTATCCTGAAACCAGGCTGGTAGCAAATCTCAGCATCTGTACACTTATACAGCCATATTAATTTCTTTAAATTTCCATTCACAAAGTTATGTACACTGTTCAAACTGCAAGCCCATACATGACTGCCTGCTCACTTGCCTGTTCTCAATTTGCTGTAAATCATTTTCATGCTTTTTTTTCTGTTTAACACAAGTACCATAAATTGATTTATTTGTAAAACCTTCATATGCTATTTATTCACACTTACTAAGAGCCTAAACTTTGCCTTGCAATTAGAGGTCAATCTTCAGATAACCATCCAGAAGAACGCCTGAACAGTAAGAGCCTTTGAGGCCTTTTGACTTTTATAATGACTTTTTCTTTGATGATATAATTACACTTTACTTTTTAGACACTTATAATTAACCTGAAACTAAATTACCACATTGGATGCTAAACTGGTTTGCTAAAGACTACAATTTAAAGAACAAATTCAATGTCATCTTCATATTCTCCTTTAAGTCCATGGAAAGAGCCCCAGAACTCTGTTCAGAAGGAAGTGGTTGTCTACAGATAAATAAAATTAGAGTTGTCAGTCATAAGACACACGTAACACTTGTAAGACTTCAGTAAGAGGGACTATAAAGCATTGAGTAATAATATATCCTTGAATCAGAGAGGTCTCATTACCAATATCTTGCTTGAGACAGACACCTCTCTTGTTCTGATCCAAATGACAACATGGAGACATACCAATGCCTGCCAATTTAGCAAGAGTGTTGGCAGATTTTAGTCACCTTTTGTCAGAAAAAGGACTACTTCTTCCTATCCAGTGTTGTGTTTCAGTGCTGGTTTGAAATAATTCCTCACATCCACTGCTCTGGGACCATGGCTCACACTTTTTCAGCTGGGATGCTACCCACAGCAAGTTCATAACCTTATTTAAACAACCCCAATGACTCAAGCATACTAAAGAAAGATCGATGCTGCTTCTCTGCACTTTTCTCCAGTGGAGAACAGCTATCAGATGTATACCAAACAAGTAAGAAACTACTGCTGGATACCTGGCTGTTCAGGGAGATTTGTATTACCTTCCAAAGGGCAGGTATCTGATACACTCCTCAGTTCTCAAAGATTTGCAAACATTGGTTTACCTTTTAAAAAATATGTATAAAACCTCCCAAAGTCTTGAGACAATCTGCAGGCATATATTTGCACTGAAACTAGGGGACTTTTGTCAGATGTCAGAGATCACTGGAGATGCCAGATCCTAGTCACCTGAAGTAGTACGGTATTTGAGTGCAGAATCTACTTTAGCTCTCCACAGTTCCCAGACATGTGTGTAGTCTTTGTTACCTGTAGTCCTTGTTACCTGGACAGTGCAGGTAGGGTAGCACTACTCATCAGTCCCATTCAGCTACCCAAAGCTCAAACAAGGGGTTAAACTACAGTAGTCTTTTGCACATAATTTTTCATAAAAATGCCTTATGATGCTTCGAAATTTTTTCCAAACTCAACACTCTAGTCCTGAGGGAATGGTACTGGCAAAGCTTTCTGAAACCCTGTAGGGCCTGTACAAAACTGGAAATAGCAGCTTCTTACAGTCATGACAGGATGGAATTATTACTTTGGCGACTGCAGGCTGTCAGCTTTAAAGAAAGCTTTTTCTTCTCTGCATTTTTCCTCAGTATTTCCTGCATTATATTTTTACTACTTTTAAGAAGGATAAATTGATAGAAGAAAGTTACATTATGTCTTGCACTCCAGTTCTTGCCAAACAAATCTTTCCATTTGTATCATCATATCACACAGAGCAATAACCTCCTGAAAGGCACAGGCAGTTCCTTCTCTCAGAACTGAATCTCACATGATAAATCCGTTAGACAATAACTCTGCTTTCTCTGGCAGAGAGGAAGCATACTGCAGGAATGGATCAAAAATAGGTGCTAAAAATGTTACTCCTGAGCAATGGCAATTACTCAAAAACTTATTTGAGACACGTGCTTTTTCTGCAGAAGAAAGTCTGTACTAACCTCTGAGTTGAAAGGACCGTATCTGTGTCCGGCAGTGTCTGGTTGCTCAGAGTAGAAAGCATAAACATAAGGCCTGAAAGAAAGAAAGGTCTTGTTCAGGATAGCTTTCCTTTGACAACAACAAAAAATTCAGACTTGTTAGGTCAAGTCAAATCAAGTTAACCTTCCAATGAGAGTTGGCTTTATGGAAAAAGAACTGTTTCTCTGTCATATGTTTCCATGGCATGATTAAGCAATTAGTTGTTCTACAGTTTTATTAAATCCAAGAACACATGCAGGGAGGCACATGGGTACCATCTGAGGACACACACTCTCTCTAAGTCTTGCAGGAGAGATCACAACAGCAGCTCGCCTGAGCTTGGCAGCCAGCAGCATGTGGGAGCTCTTGTACTAAAAAATACTCATAATTAAAATCTTAACATTTTCCCAGTCCTCAGGGTACAGTTCTGCAACTGCCATTGTCTGTGAGGCTGTAAAACCATATTAGTCTCAGTAGGATAAGAACAATCCAAGTTAATCCATGTAACTAAATGCTTCTTGATAAGAAGTAAATATACCATACATTTATTGAGAAGAATCAAAATGCTGATGGTTAAAACCTTAGGTAAAAAAGCAAGCCAAATCAAACAAACAAAAAAAACCCCACCAAACTAAACACAAACTCCAAACAAATTCTTAAATCTGTGATAGTGTGTAACACACAATAATTATTTTTAGCATTACATTTTCCTTTGCTCTTTCACCTCTTTTAAGAAGAAAAACTAGCAGTTATCCATCAGTAGATAACAGTAAGTGAATTACCTTTCATTGTCTGGAAGGGTTAGCCACTGCAGTATTGTTAATATTCTGCGCTCGTGGGGAATGACACTGGACCACAAAATACAAAAATATACCTTGTTATCACGGAATACAAAATGCATCAACAAAGTCTTCCTGTGACCTGATTCTAAAGTGATTAAAATAAATCCTAATATAATCTGGTTTTAGCATGCCATATCTTCTTTCTTGGTTGATACTGATTATTGTTTTGCAAACAGAAACACTTCAGATCTCCTGGATGTCCACATACTCCAACAGAAAGATGATTAAAAGTTTGTAACTGGAATCAGAGCTCAAGGCAGTAAATCTAACTGTTCTGAATAGCTGTGAATGATGATCCATTCTGGTAGCTTTAACCCAACAGTGTGGTGCTGCCATTGGATAGCTGGCATGAGTAAAAAACATTACACTGCTCACATCAGCATAGGTTAAACAACCATCCTTCTCTGGTACTCTTGAAGACACTGGAAAAGTTCCCACTGACTTAACAGCAACCAAATTGAGGGCTAGGCTGCTGTACATCAGAACAGAGCCATCTGAAACTCCAGGCCATCAGCACAACTTTGACAGCTTCTCACTCTGCAGAACAGAACCCTATCTCCCTGTTTGTATCTTCAGACTTCTCACTTGGCTGCTGAGGTGTTCGAGCCCATGCTATGAGGACAAATAGCCTTATAAACAGCTCTTAATCTTCCAAATATCTCATCTTAGGAAAGCTCACTAGTTCAGTGACTACACAGTTATTTTAATACAGTAGCACAGTCAGTACAGATTCCATTGGATCAATACCAGAATCCCAAGGCAAGAATCAAATACAACCATCTTGCATTCACCATCTTGAATTGAATTCAGCACTCCTTGAAACTACACAGAGAATTTTCAGCAGTAAAACCATTACAAAACCAAGAGTTTATGTTAAAAATTGCAAACAGGGCAATATCATGAAGTGGAATAATAATCTTCGATATTGCCCAATTTTGAAAATTTTATTGTGCAATATGAAAAAAATCCATTACTTCCATTAAGTCATTTGTGACTAAAATGTTTTTAACACTTCTGTTTTTCTAAAACAGTTTGCCCGAAAGTTCCCCCTCAAAAAATTCTGTGTCCCAAATTAAACAAATACTTCACTCATACATAAAGTGGCTGTCTCTCTCCCTTACTATTGTCATTCATATGACATATTCTTGGTCACATTCCATAACATTTTATATCCCCAAGTACGCACTGGGCAGGGTGTTTATGGTGACTGTAGTTGCAGAGCTTGGGAACCACATTAATTTTTTTGTTTTGAGAGCACCGGGGTGGACCTCTGTCAGATAACTGTCTTGTTATCCTAAATTTATCAGCAGCTTTGTATGTGGTGCACTTTATTATTCCCTTCATATGCTACATGATATTTAGAGTAGCAAAGAGTATTATTCTTAATGGATGGACAATAAAATAGGCAAACTCCCTTAGTACTTCAGTCCTGACACTTTGCCCAGTCTCTTTGCTCCAGCAGTCCTGCCACTAAAATGAAATAGATCAATGCACGTGAATTCCTCAGAACTCAGCAATTACCAAAATTCATTCCTTTTCAGTTAGAGAGATATGTCTTAGATGGGACATGGGAAAACAATCTGGAACCATTAAACAGAAGAATAAACAGCAAAAATCCTCAAATCTGTCTTTTAGGAAAGGGAAATTGGATATCTTACTCAAAGTTCTGACTGGATTGTAAAATGAATGAGTCAGTTAGACTTTTTGAGTCAATTAGGCTACTGATGTCAGAGGGCTAGGAAACATTGCTAAGCATTACTAAGGAGGCAAACCAACACACCACGAAAAGAAAACAAGTAATATTTTACATAGTCACACATCTTTTCTTCAAACCACTGCTAAAAATCAGTATATGAACTATATATATTTCATATGTATATATAATGCAGCAAACGGTAGTGTCAGCTTAGTTATCAGAAACACTGTACAAATGAAACGAGTGAGAGTGACAGGTACTGTCTCCAAGCTACCAAATGTTCAGAGTAAGGCAAACAACTTAATAAGCAGTTGCATCAAATTAATTCTAAATTATTAGTTACAAATCTCCAGGAACTTACACAGACCAGAAGAATGTGCCAGCTTTCACCCCTTGCTTGGCTGCAGTAATCCAAATCTAATGAGGAAAATATAAGAGGATTAGAATGTGTTCATATTTTTAATGACCCTCTGAAGTCAAAAGAAAATGTTTTCAAGACACACTTTTCTACCTTGAGCCTAGAAGTGAAAATTGCAGTTTTCAGCCTGTGTCCCTAATTTAAACATGTGGAGTGACAAACTTGTGCAAATTCTGTAGCAGTGGATCAACCACAGTGCTGTAGGCTTTCATCCCTAAATCTCCATGTTGCTTTTAATGCAAACCATATTTGCATGATAGCTGCACATGACAACAAGATGATGTGGCTGCAAAGTAACTCCCCCCAGGAAAAGAAAAAAAAGGCTTTGAATTTATATTGGAATTTGGGTTTGAATTGTTGAATAACAGGGATATTGTTTTCAAATGCTCACAGAATACTGGCCCTGACAGGATGGGGCAGAAGGATGCAGGTGAACAGGAGAGATGAAGAAGTGCCTGCAATTCACTGATCATGTCACTGTGCCCATACACTGCAGTCAGAGGTGTGACTGAAAAGCAAGGATGCATAAACAAGCTCATCTATGTCATACAAATCATCACAGCACAGTCATATAACTTCAGCCCGGACCCCGTGGCTAACTAAGCCAGGAGCCACTCCATATTCATAAGTCATTCATGGGCTTCTCAAGTGAAAAAGGGGTCACATTTAAAGCAATTACATTTTCCGTTGCCTTGCAGATTTATTTCTAGAGTAGAACCCTGTCATGGCAGACAAAAGAGGTCAAATACAAATTCAGCATGAGGAGTGTCAGCTCCACTGCTGTTATGCTCTTTGGTCTTGCTGTACTTGGAAAACCATTGTCCCTACAGAGCTGCAGCAGAACTATTTTTCTTTGAAAGTGTTTGTGTTCCTGCAAAGTTTAAATAATTTTGCAGATATCTTTGGGAAGTTACCAATAAACTAAGTCCAGGGAATTCAGTATTTGGATTTTACCATCTGTTAACTCTAGTTTTACTTTCTAGTGCTTTGGCCTGCCCGGGTCCAAGTGGTCCAGCCTGCCTGGTTTGCCAAATCAGACCAGCCAAGTTCCACCCTCAGCAGCTGAAGCTGTCCTGTGCTGTTCCTGACTGTTAGCGCTGCTGAAATCACCCGTAACTCTGTCTATTTTAGGCAATAATTTTGAACACGTGCCAAAAGACACCTTCCCTCCAGCCAAGCAAGTAAAACAGTAGTCATCTTGACAAATGAATAATTAGGCCCTACGTACACTGCCAAGGCACCCAGCATGCCTGCTAGAAGGTGGTAGCTATTTTTTATTCCTGTCAAGCACAGAGTGTGCTTCATGAGTGCCATCTGAAAACAGCATGAACACCTTTCTGAACCGGGAGTCATGCAACTCCGTGGCTATGGCTCCTAGCTGTGCACACCTGAGTGAGCAGTAAGGGCAGTCCAAAGGCACCCAGATGGGCTTCAGACAAGGAAAAACTGCACTCCCCCTTCTCCCAAGTATTTCAACGCATGAATGCAGCCATGTTCATTGGCATTAACTGTTTGGATGAGGACAGGTGTCTGCTGCATTTGGAATAAACTCAACAGCTAAGACAATAATCTGTTGATCCAACCACAACATCTGAGAAGTGAGTCTGAATGAGTCCATCCTGGTTTTGCCAAGCAGAGCCTGGTTCAGCTCAAGGTTACAAGATAATGCTACTGAGCCTTTGGTTTATTTAAAACCCCAGTAAGAAAATTCAACACTATTCAACATCATACCTAAACCTGCTGCTCATAACAATACATTTGCAGAGGTCTTTAAGCATGCAGAGAAGCAGCAATTAGCTAGCTGGAAGAATTTCTTAGTGCACTGAACAAGCTTTAAATCAAATTTCCAGTGTATTTTAAAGTTGTGACAATTACTGGTGATGAATCAAGTGGTAGTATTCTCTATGAGAAATGCCCAGACCCTTTACTACCTAGGTAAAAAAAATTAAGACAACAGACTGGAGGATCTGGACAAGGGCAGATAAGAGCACCTAAGTTTCCTTACTACCCTCAGCTATAGGATAGTAACTCCATCAGAAATGCAATGCAAACTTACTGTAGCCTAACCACCAGTGATCATCTCTCCCTCTCTTTAAATTAAATTCACTGTCTTTGAAGGAAGACTACAAGCCATGCCTTTCACAGGCTGAGTACACTGTCAGTCAATGTAGGATCAAAAAAAAAGTTAGCTAATGCCCTCTCAATCTCATCCACCCAAAACAATTGACATTAAGAAGGAATCAGGATTACTGTTCCATTTCCTCACTGATGGTTAAAGTCACAGTCTTAATTAATTCTAGATGATCCAGTACTCTGCATGGAAATACAATGCTCCATGGCAGATCACATCTGTTCAAGTCACTTATCATAAAGTTTGCTGTGTTAGGTATTGCAAGGTCAGTACCATTTGTGAGCTTATGTAATTTATTTGCCGTATGTAAATACATTGGTTTTAACTGTTAATATATTAGAATTTTATAGTCATCTGTTTAAATACATCAGATGTACACCCCTGGTTTGCATATGAGACAAGCCTCATTGTATTTACTGCAAGCTATATAAAAGCCATTTTTCTGAATGAATATGCTTAATCAGAGAGGAGGGGAATAAAAATGTAAAAAAAAAAAAAAAAACTTTTAAAAAAATCAACAATTAACCACTCTGTCTGCAAACCTTGCCACAGGAATTAGAGAATATCTAATGATCTAATGTTTCCAGTGCAGACAGACCTGTTAAATTATGGACCCATAGATTCAACCCCAGTACACCAGCTAATGTCCCAGGAAATTGATACATGATTTTCTAGATGTATATGAAACATACCCTCTAAGTTGAATTACTGCCATTTTTACATTCTGTGTTAAGTAACTACAATTCTTTATTTATGGATAAAAATACACAAGCTAAGCAATAGTTTAGGTGGTAATGCCATATATTACATGGAGGTCCCAAGTTCTCCCTTCTTGACTGCTAGACATATATACACACAGATACTACATAGTTATCCAAAATAGCTGTTGAATTATCTGCTGCATAGAAATTGTCTGAATTGAATCTGCTGCACAGAAAGTGGGGCATCTGCCTACTTCTAATCTTCCATTAATAAATAAGAGCCCATAACTTTGCACAGGCTGCCCCATACTTGTTGCGCTGTGAAAGGACCAGCAGCAACACATCTCAGGTCAGGGTTGATGGGAGGGACAGTCTGAAGTCTGTCCCTTGTGTCAAGTTGTGCAAACATGCTCCCACTTGCCAGCCAGGGAAGGAGATTCATGTCAGGGCAGAGGAAGCACATACACCCACTGCAGCAGAGAGTTGATAATGCATGAATGGGAAATCCCTTCCACATCCAGGCAAAGGTGGGAAAGGGGAAACCACAGCATTTCCCAAGTAAAGAAACAAGTTCAAGACTAATGCAAATGTGCAGAATTAATGACAGGTGTTGCACTCCTGCACATCTGCAAAACCAAGGTAAAATGTGGAGAGGCCTCTTCCACGTTCCTTACTCTTTAACGGGACACAAATGATCACAAAATCATAGAATTATTTGAGTTGTAAGGGACATCTAGAGATCATCTAGTCCAACCTCCCCACCAAAGCAGTTTGGCCTAGAGCACATTACACAGAATTGCAACCAGGCAGGTTTTGAGTATCTCCAGAGAAGGAGACTCCACAACCTCCCCAGGCAGCCTGTTGCAGGGCTCTGTCACCCCCACAGTAAAGTTTTTCCTCATATTTAGATGGAACCACCTGGGTTCCAGCTTGTGCCCCATGTCCCTTGTCCTGTCACTGGGCATCACTGAAAAAAGTCCAGCTCCATCCTCCTGGCACCCACCCCTTAGATACTTATAGATATTGATAAGGTCTCCTCTTAAGTATTCTCTTTTCCAGATTATACAGTCCCAAGTCTCTCAGACTTTTCTGAGAAGGAGATGCTCTAGTCCCCCAAGAATAGCCCTCTACAGGACTCTCTACAGTAGTCCTTGTCTGTCTTGAACTGGGGAGCCCAGAACTGGACACAGTATTCCAGATATGGCCTCACCAGGGCAGAATAGAGGGGGAGGAAAACCTCCCTTGACCTACTGGCCACAGTCCTCGTAATACAGCCCAGGATAACAGTGGCCTTCTCGGCCACAAGAGCGTATTGCTGGCTCATGGTTAGCTTACTATCTACCAGAACTCCAAGATCGTTCTCCTCAAGGCTGCTTTCCAGCAGGTCTACTCCTCACCTACATTGATGCATGGGACTCTTTCATCAGTATAGGTTAGGGTTTATATATAGGTTTTAAACTCACAGTATAGGTTATGATCTTACAGCCTTGACAACTAAGCATTGCCTTCTTGCCCAGACAGAAGATTTTAATACAAGAAGTCTATTAAATAATTAGGCAGACTCAAAAAGAGTTGATTTTTTCATGGCTCAAGTTAGACAAAAATAAATATTTATAAAAAGACAATTACAGACATGCCTCTTTCTGGTCCCCCACCAATCAACAAAGTGATTGCAAAACATGCTCAGAACAAAAAAGCAGATTACAGTTTTCTGCAGAGCCTGGGCTCCTCAGATATAACAATCTTGCTAATGCTCTGGCTGACTAGGCAAGAAAATTAAAGTAAGTTCTTTCTGTAATGGTTAGATAGGCAAAATCAACAAAATTCCAATAGACAGCAAAGCAAAATGTTTTTATCCCCAAGACTGATACAGATTGTGAAATTTAGATAAAATAATGAATATGCAGTTAAGATGCGTAGCAATGATTCCCAGTGTCTACAGGCATACCTTGCAGACTATAAAGCAGCTTCACAGCATGCTGTCACTTATCTAGGAACATCAGGGCCCTTTTTAAGGTTTATCTCAGCATCTCAATCTGAGCCCTTTTTGAAGGTTGTATACTCTTTAGAAAGTTAATAGTGAAAATAAAGCTTCATAAAAAGTGTCCTAAACAACCGTCAATACTTTTATAATTAAGATATTCCTGAAGAGAGAAGTATCTTTGGAGTCAAACTCATATCCAAACTGGATTACCTTCTGACAGAGCCTCCCTGTCCCCATTAACCACAGACCAGCAGTTTTATACTTGTCATCCCCTGCCCTTGGGGAGGCCAATGGATTGTTTCTAAGGATCATGAAAGATCAGTTAACAAAAGCAATATATTGTCTACAGCGTAAGCTTAAGCTCACTAAGACAAATCAAGACATGGAAAACTACTGCTTAACAGAAGCCAAAGGCAGCTGGGGCCTAATTTAGTTCTTAAAGTTACCTGGGATGAAAACAGAGTCTCAGTATCATGATAAATGAGCAGTAAACTTACATTTCCCTTTGGGAGCATAGGCCCCACTGCTCACCATTTCTGAGACACTGTAGCAATACAAGGAGTGGTTTTGCATCTGTTTCCTGTCAAATACTTTTGTTTTGAAAACAAGGTGGTTTGAAGCTTATATAATAAATCAAGGTTGTATACTAAATCAGAAGTCTGGATTTTAGAAGTCCCACAGCCAGCTACAGCACCTCAAAATACTTCCAAGCTACCTTATGCTCCCTTTTCTTTTTCCCAGTGCTCTTAGCATTAATTTATCATAATTCCTGGTGTAGAAACATTCAGTTACTCATGTGCCAAATCCCACTGATATCCATGGTAATCTGGCTGTTTCCCAGCAAGATGCTGCGTATTAGAACAAGTAATAAAAAAAAAAAAAAAACCAAACAAAAAACCCCAAACAGTTAAAGCAATAAAACCTACAAACAAACCACCAACCCCCCCCATTTTAACAAAGCCATATAAAATAGGTCAGTTTCCAGAAGCAAGGGAGTATTTCAGAAATTATAAACATTAAAAGACACTCTCTTCCAGACACTTTTAGCCATAATACAAGGCTGGGGGTCCCAGCTACTTTTCCTGCCTTCCTTGGCAGAAGAATAATAATTTGCAATTCTGTGCCAACCAAGTACCACTCTGCAGTTGTTCTGAGTACTCCAACTTGAGATCCACAACCTAAATAGCACCAGATGATTGTGTTTTGACAAGCTAGATTTCTGTGATATGCAGACCAGAGTTCCCTTCCCCTCTCCTTAATTTTATTGTCTTATCTTTCAATACTCAGCTATTTTTGGCAATTTATATCAATGTGATATTTACTGACAATTATAAAAAGGAGTTAGAAATGGAGTCTATCTAATGCATATATAGCTGGAGATAAAAATCTTATAAAAATCTGCATCTCTCTTATCAAATGTGCAATTCTTCCACGTGCAGAGAGAGTAGCATTTAGACCATATTTCTGCAAGAGTTCTACCACCTCCTTACCCAACCACTCTATCAGGTTTGCCAACCTTACAGGTTTCCCTCATATTAAGTCTGTTGGGATTGAATTATAGCCCTGCCTTTATGCATTTGTTTCCAGTTTACCAAAAATATTTCCAGCTTATTACATTAGTTGTGTGGTTTTTCCTTTTTAACACTTCTTCAGATGGTTTATTTTATCATCCTTACTTGTATAAGCAACACTCCCCCTTGTCCTCTGAGGATTTCATCCAGCGTACGGTCATCCACTGTTGTGTAACTTTCTTGAACTCTTCTCGGATGACATTTTTTTATGACCCTTGTTTACAATCCAGAAAAAATCTTTTATTCTCTGGAGCAGCATAGGCATTTCTAATGGATGGGTGTGGGAATTACCAATGTTCCCCACTCAACACAGCAGGTGATAAAGTATTTATGGACTTTCATGGTACTTTTAAAATACCACAATTTAAAAATAGCAACATTTGCAGAGCCTCTAACAGTTAGTTCCCCAGTAACTCCTACCTAATTGTGATTAATGTAAGATGCACAATTAAATTTGCAGTGCCTAATTATATTCCAGCTGCTTAACAAACTGCTACACGGCAGCTAAGCCACAGTATTGTCTATGGACTCAACGCCTGACTGCAGCAGGCACAGTTTGTTAGTTGGGTGGCTCTGGCTGTAGCTGAGATGCAGAAAGAAGTCAACTGCTGCTGCCTTTTCACTGCTCTTGCTTCTTTGCTCACATCTAGAAGGGTAACAGCTAGGCACGTTCCTCACCCTCACCTCTCCACACAACCCGTGTTAAATGTTAACCCAGGTCATAGCTGGACAAGGGAGTGACTACACTCGCTGTTATGCTGACATATTTACAAGAGCACAAGTATCTCATTCTGGCTCAGCTACAGCCAGACACATCTGCCTGTCACACATATGCCTGCAGCTCTAAATTATCTTGTCTCACATTTGTTTCAGACTAAAACCACATGCAGACAAGTAACATACACACTTGCTAAGCCTAAAACCATCTGCGTAACTTCCTTTAGTCTCTCAGGATATTTGCATCTTAAAGAGATTTGAGAAATGACACTGATCATTTTAGCAAACATCAGTGATGGATTGTGGTGCTCACAAACCCCTTCCGATTTCCCCATCTCTATCAACTCACCCTTTTATGGGGTTAACTGGTCAGGAAGCTTTTAAACTACAGTCCCCTAAGCAATCAGTGCAATGAAATATGCAAGCACGCTGGCTGCTTGCACATAAAACTTACTGGTTTAATTTAAACCCACTTTTGTTGGCAAAGCAAGCCACCACAGCATGCCATAACAGGGGGAAGTGCAGCAGAAGCAACGGGACCTTCTCAGCTGTAGTAATGCAGAATACATTGGAGGAGGTCATTTCCTTGCCCATAATAAGGACTCTGAGCTAGAGAAACTAAGTCCAAGACTAATCTAAGAGAGAGGACTTAGTTCAGCCACTGCTGCTGTGCTCAAGGCAGCAATTAATTCACAAACTTCTACAGCCTCTGCAGCAAGCCAGGTAACAGTGATCACTTGTGGACTTAACAAATACTAATTATGAAGTTGTACCATGCTATGCTGACAGAACATTAATACTAAAACTGCCACAAGAACATTTCTAGGACGAAAACCTGAGAAACCCATAATGAAAAGGAAACATTATGCCATGGTGACGAAAATATAGTGTTAAATTGCTGCCTAAAGTGAGGGGTTTTTTTTTCCTAGCCACATCTAATTTATACTTATCAATGCAAGCACCTTTCCATAATCAATGGCTTTATTATTCTGCAAAGCAAAAGCCTACTCAAAACATTACATTAAATTGATAGACACAGGGCCAGCCGAGGGGGAGACTAGGTACAAATTGTTCACAGATGTATTTTTTTAATTATTATCATTGGCTATGTTCCACAGCACAGGGGGAGGGGAGGAAAGCGAGGAGGGAAGGAGGAGAAGGGAATCTGAAACTTACTGGTTGACCTCCCCACCATCTGTGATTGAATTTCTCTCGCCCTCGAAGACTGAAGCTGGCATCAAACACTGGGTCATACATCGAATTACCAACGATTCCATGTGATTCAGGATAGAGTCCCTTTGTGCAGAAGTGGATTAATTAGTAAAACCCGAATGCACACAAATCAATTTCTTCATAGTTATCTGCAAATACCACTAAATTACTTTAACATAGGTATCTCTGCACACTAGAAAAGTTTTTAACTTTTAGATAAGCACATCTAAAACTGGCTGTTGTAATGAAAGCAATAGAAAACTATTGAATTGTTCTAAAAAACATTAAAAAAGCATAAAAACTCTTGTTACTCAATACTTTAAAGTATTTTCACACTGGTTAAAAGTTAATTTGAAGCCATCTAAAGCTTAGCAAAAATTTATGAAAAGATTAATTTGAACTTTCAGTTCCTCTTCATGAATTCAATTCCTGGCAACAGAAATTCATTCTCTGGTTGCAAGAGTAACACTTAGCATTTTCATTTTATGATGTTTTATATTCACCAGAGCCTCTGTGAGGTAAGAGTTATTTCCAAGAAAAAATAAGAAGGTAAGTCACCCAATGCCATGGCATTATATCACAATTTGTCCACTAGTAAAAGCAATTTAGGAAGATTCTGCTCTTCTCTCTTTCTCTTGGTCCTCTTCCATGCCGCAATATTCATTTCTCCATGCCCTCCTTTCTCCTCCCATTTAACATTTGTCCAGAGGGTGCAGGAAAAAGGAGGGGAAAATGCAGATGCACTCAGGGAGTCACTTAGCCCAGTTATGGGAGCATTGTCACTGTCACCCAGAAGCATTTCCATGCCAGGTTGGGGGCAGCCTGGTTGCCAGCCATGCCACCAGAGTGCATGGCTCATTTTACTGCAGGGCCAACGCAGCATCCAGACACGCTCAGCAACTGGAAATTGAAAGTCAGCTCCAATGAAGGAACAACTGCTGGTTGTATTATGGGTAGGATTTTAGGGGTGTATTTTTTCCCCCTAGAAAAACTGTGGCCTCTAATTATGCAGCAGTACAAATATCTGCAAAAGCAGACATAAAAAAGCACAGAAAAGCTGTAACAGAGTGTATAATGGTGAGATACACTTTATGTCAGAACTTCCAAATACTAAAGAAAATACTTAATGTAACTGAAGACTGAAAAGGATTGACAGTGAAGCAGTTCTATTAATGAAAAAGAAAAAAAAAAGTATATCTTTCTTCCCACAACCTACACTTCTACTTCAGTGTAACACTTTATCATTAAAAAATCCTTCCCAGGGACTTACAGTAGCCAGGGTGTACAAGTTGGGGAAGGTTTTTGTAGGGTAGACAGGTCTCATGTAAGGAGAATGTGTTCCACAAGATCCTGAAAAATCAATAGCAAATGCAAACATTAGGAAGTGAAGCTCTCAGACAGGGAAAACAAAAACAGAGGAAGTCACTTGCTGTGCCTCAAAGTGCTGCAGAAACTGGTTAAATTTTAACCAATTTAAATGAAATGCTGCTTAACACTGGCAGGTCTTCTCACGGGACAGTAGTAAATCCATTCACACACTCTTTGTACTTGACAATAAACAAGTGAAATAATGCAGCCAGAGTACTACAGAAACAGCTACATTTCCATAGACTGTTTTCCTTTCTGAGCTAGCATCCTCCCAGCATCCAGTCATTGGAAGTATCTTGCTAAGTAAAACAGCATGAGAAAACACAGGCTAATTTCAAGTGACAAATATACTCAAAGCTGCAGTTTTGCACTGGGCTTTGGCCACAGCCCCTGTGATCACAGAATTGTAGAATCATTTAAGTTGGAGAAGACCTTTAAGATCATCAAATCCAACCACAGATGGCTACACAAGGGCCAGCACATACAGGGGAAAAAAAAGCCAACACCTTTAAAGGGTATGGGCACACCCACACCCACATTATACTGAGAAGCTCTAATATGCCTTGTGTCCAATACTCCACACAATGCAGGTGGAGTCCCACAACCCCAGTGGGGATGCAGGGCTGCTCCTCACTGGGCAGAGCAGGAAGCACACACTCACTGTAGCTCCTGCACCCACTTACCCAGATCTTCAACATTTATTGGATCTAGTGGAAAATCCTGTGGACACCTCCCAGCTAACCTATAAGAGTGCCTGATACGTATCATATACTGAAGACACGTTAGTTTGTTGACAAAACCATATGAAGGTCACCAGTTATGAGCAGCATTCCCCAGAGCAGCAGCTCTCTCCCCATTCTCCTATTGCTGTGTGCTGCTTCAGCCAGGGAGCTTTCAAGCCACCAGTTAATACCATCTAAAACAAAGGGGACTTCTGTCATTTCACTTTCATGGGAAAAAAAGACTTATCTTTGTCAGGCTTTTCAGTCAGAGGAGCCCTGCATTTGGTGCAGCCCTTCTACCTGCCTTGTTGACTTCTGTTGCTTAATGAACAATGAAAACAACTAGGCTGCAAGAAATTGTTTTTGTTTACTGTAAGAGAACAGATGTACTCACTCAGTTTTTCAATATTGGGCATGACCTTGTTCCCTTTCTTCATGTATGATGCACGGAAACCATCAACAGAGAAGATAATCAAAGGAGGACGAACAAAGCTAAAAGAAAAAGCAGCAGGAGTGTAAGGCAGCATTTAAAAATTATTATTTTTATTGCCACTTGCTCACTGAGACTCAAAAGAACCTAAAGTACAGTTACTACATATGCTATATGTCTATAATTTTTTTTCTTACTTAACAGATCATCACAAACAGATCCTTGTGCTTATTAGTATCCAGTGTTTGACTGCAGTCAGTGGAAGGAATGCACTTCAACATAAAAGACATATTTCCTGAGCAGCAAAAAGCATACAGCCCAAAGAGGCAAGTGCTCATAGGAGACGAAGAAGGAAAAAAAGTATGCATGAGTACCCACCCTAGCATACAATCTGTAATTAAAAAACACGTCTCATAACAGCTGTTCTTCCCTCTTCACAAAAAAAAAAAAAAAAAAAAAGAAAAAGTGGCATTTTGAGAGATGTCTGTGAAGCAGAGCTCATTCTCACATACTGAAGATGACAGCATTTCATTACTTTATTACTTTTTGATTTACTACTGCTACTGGGAGTTGACCCTAAGCAGGCAGAGATTTGTCCTGCACGGACACAAGTGGGCTTTTAATGTTAAGTCACTTGCTGTGGGGGTAAGCAGACATGAGGACAAGCAGCAGCTCCTATCTTCTCCAAACTATCCTTCTAATAGCACAGACTGAGCTGCAAACCAACACAGCACCTGAACAGATACTTACCTTGAAGGACAATAGTGAGTCAACTGATTTCAAAAGTTCTTACTTTCTCAGTGCTATTCATGTGCTCAAATACCTAATTCAAGCCTACAACCCATTGCAATTTAGAAATCCTTACTTTTAGGTAAATAACACTAAAAATACAAAATTAAATTTAAAAATTGGCCTGAATTCTGCTGACATATGGCTCAACATGAATTTTATTGAAATCAGGAAAACCTAAACCTTTCCACTGACTTCAAGGGAGCTTGGTTACCTTCCCTATGTGGGTATAAGTGAAGCGGGCAAACCTATCTCTGATCAGATAATCAAAGACCAAGAGTTCAAGCTCACGTATCATACACCACTACTCATCCAGCAGCTCAAAGGCAAATGCATTACAATATTATCAGCCTAACTGTATAAATGGTGAGGCAGAGGAAAGCATCCAACCCACAGCCATTCAGCCTGCATGACAGGGACAGTGCAGAAATGTGTTGTTCAGAGGTCCAGGGCAGAGCTGGGGACCACTGGCTTTGCTGTATTTGGCTTTGTAGTTGCATGCAAAACACTTACCCTGCTGGACATTCAGGAGCCTTTATCTCTTCGCAGTCATCATCCACCCAGTGGGTTTCTCCTACCAGGAAAGTCACATTGGAGTTTCAAAAAATAAAAGATCTGTGGACACAGCTACAGGTTTCACAGAAAATGTCTAAAAAATAAAGTCTAGCTCTACTTAATGGACTGTCTTGTCATACTTCCCATGAAAAATGAGCAGGTCTTTTCAAAAAGCCAAACAAATGATCTTGTTATATTTTATTTAACAAGAATATCCCAACTAGCACTCCTAGAAGTAGCTCTTAAAACTGGAGTTAAAAGTGTCCTTTTGACAGCAGGAGACAGCAGTAACACTTTAGGCAGTGGTCATCTATTTAATTTTTTTTATTTGCAATCTGTCAAAAACAGGTAGTGCTGCTTCTGGCTGTGAATTCCCACCCTCCTCCCCACCAGCTCTGGTGCCTCCATGAGCTGATTTAGCTGGCTAAAGACACAAAACAAAATACATGCTGGTGAAGAAAGGCAACTCTATATATAGTTTCCAGCTGCTGGTTTAGAGAGCTGATCTGCTCATGGATCAGGTAAAACTCAGACACATCTAAAAAAAGTATTAATACTCTTTCAGAATTATATTAGTTAAAATTACTTTATGTAATCAACTTCTTTCTTATGGTTTTCACTGCTGAATGCTGAGTATGGAGTGGCTCGTGACTTGCACTTTCACAGGTCAATTGAAAAACAGATTATTAGCTAATCATGCTCGCTTCCTGGACCTGACATTATTAAAGGAACTGCAGTTCAATTAGAAGAACAAAACAAAAGGCACCATAGAAAAGATCTGCAGGAAATGTGTCCTGCAGCAATTCCAACTGACCATGACAGGAGGTGAAGGGACAATTTCTAAGAAAAAAAGAACCACAGCACTCTATCCTCAAACAAGCAAAGGCACAAATAAAGAGGAAATACTGTTCTCACATAAGGCTTACCTCTGTCAAAGTGCCAGGGTCATTGAGATCATTTGTTATTAGTCAATTAAACAATTATGTACATTAAAGCTGGAGACATGTAAATTCCTCTGTCTTGATCCCTGTAAGAGTGAGCTACAAAAAAGGCAGGAACTGAAAACTATACCACTATTTAAGTGGTCTTAGCATTGGGTTTCTTTGGGACGGGAAGAACATAACCTAGAAGGAGTTGCTGGAAGATACTAATTTCACCTGGATTCACAAAAGCAAAACTCAGGAAAAAAAAAGCCCATTTTCCACGTATGGATCTGGACTATTACCATTTTTCTGAACGTACACAGTTGGCCAAAATGGTGTGGAAGGAAAAATTTCAAACTGTAACCCTTCCACCAGTAAAGTTAATGAATGAAAAAACTAAGAACTAGCTGATATACAAAAGTGACAACCTGTAGTGCTCATTACCAAGGATCAAAAGACCTGCTCCAAATGGGAGACGCATTACATGAGGCAGGACATAATCCAGAAGGTCAGGGTAGAAGATGAAAATTAAACCTTCACAGTCCATCCACCCACTAAGCAGTGCAAGCTGTACTTCAGCCATGGTGTGTCTAGAAGATGGCATGGTCATCTAAAGCTCATGCCACCTATCTGTGAATTACAGCCCTTGTATTCTCACAACTCCCCTCCCAAAGAAACAAAGCCTACAGGTGTTTCTCCAAGTAGTTTCAGCAGGAGCTTCTGGGGTAGGGGTAGGAGGAGGCCTTGAAGACAAAGATAACATATCCAGGAATGCTGCATTCCTTATGAGACCATCAGATATCCCTCCTTTCCCTGTGATGCAGACAAATGCATCTGAACACTTCTGTGTTTTCTTTAAACTCTTCTTCATACACCTATGCCTCCTCTCTTTCTATCAGTATCTCTACAGCAAAGACAACATCCTTCTGCCTTTAACAAATTAAAAGTATTCAGCTCTGCTAGTGCCCACAAAGATTACAAATGCAGTTCCCCATTCTTCTCCCCTCCTCTGAAAAATCAGAACAAAACAATGAGAGGGTTCCTCCCTTAGGAAAAAGCTCTTTACTTACAGGGCTGCCTTGTATCGGGTTTGGTAATATAAAAGATAGAAAGACCAAAGACGTACCTTTGCAAATGACTTGATAATTAGTGCAACAATCTCCTCTGCTTAAGCAGTCTTCAGAGCAGTGACAAGCATTGTCATCATTCCTGGTTTCTCCACAGCGATCTTTGGTACATTCCCAGCCCCGAGCTAAATATTCAGAAGGTAAGCAAGAATAAGATTATAGTCAAAAAGTACTCACTCAAGCCATAATGACAACACTCTAGTCCTTAAAGATGGATGTAAACTTTATGGCCCCATTTTAGGGATTTCAAGACTTCTGAAGTAGGCACGTCAACCAGAAACAAGAAGGATCCTTGTGTCCTTCAAGTACAGGAGGGCTCCTCCACCCCCAAGCAAGTGCTTCTGCTACCCTCAGGTGTTGTACTCCAGGCTTTGTACAACCTGAATGCCAGAAAAAGTGTGGAAAGGAGAAGACTAGAAAGGATCTTGATAGATAAAGGTTGGGCCTGAAGCATCAACTAAGAATTCAGGTGTTTCTTGGGTAATCCACTCCCAAACTACTCAGTCCTCAATTCAATCCCTATGAAATAAGAGAAAGTTGAAAAGAGACTATGTGGATGCAAAATGATGCTTTGCTCCCATCAGTTCCTCACCTGCAGAGTAAGATTCAGCACCAAGTGCAAAGCTATGAGTTCAAGAGCTGTTCTTCAAGGAAAAGCATGGCACAGCTCTTCTCATCTTGTCAATGAAGTTAGGATCTAAGGGTCTATCTAAATTAGGGTGCTCTCTCAAGGGCAGTAAATTGGTACACTTTGGAATAGTGCCCAAGGATGTAAGCACACTGTTTTCCACTTCCTGGCCCAACCAACAAGAAACTTTAAAACCACTTCAGAAAACATGCACCCAGTAAAAAACAGCCCATATCAGAGCAATGTCTTTTACTCCCTTTTCTCCTTCCTTTAGGGCTTTTTTTTTTTTTTCTATAAATATGTAATATTACAGATTGTACATGTGATAATTGTCTCAATAAATGCTTGTGGGAGTACATGACAATTCATACAGCAGTCCCAAGGGCTAAGCTGTTTATCCATACACATACGTGGAGATGGTTCACTGTGGATAGAAGGCTGAGGAACTGAAAATGAGCCCTTTGGTAGCAAATGTATTTTCAAAAAGAGTCTCTCATTCTGCAGTCATTTACACCTGGGGAAAAGCAGCATCAGTCTAAAATTCAAAAGTTTTTTCTGTGGAACCGAAGTATTTTTTATACAGGATTAGCTTACCATTTTCTGGTACCACGCTGTTAAAATGACATCATTATAAACAGAACTGAGCAACTCAAGGCTCTCAAGCATGGCACATCCATAGGCAAAGATATTTTTAATCGTTAGACTTCTCTTCTGGTTGTTTAGTAAGTGTAATTCTTTGATAAGGCAAGAAAATGTTTAATGGCAAAAGTAGAAGGCACCTGTGTCAACTCTGACCACTGTGCAAACACTCAAGGAGATGGGTACAACTAATAATTTAAATGCACTATGCTAAGAAGTAAAATATAACTCATGGTCCTCTTTGAAGTTTTCCTTGCCTATGACTCATGAAGAAAATTAAAAGAAAATTAACGCAGTGCTGTATTTCCATCCCCCAGGGTCCAACGAGTTGAAGTCAAATGTGTTTACCAGTGTGCTGCATGCACCCTGACATCTGGAAACCAGAGTCCAAGGCCAGAGTAACAAGCCCAGCCTGTCACTTGCAACTCACTCGGAGAGGACTTGTGCTGCTTCAATGCCCCCAGCTCCGGGTGCCTTCACAAGTAACCACAATGTAAAGCCCACAAGAGAGCATGAGCTGCTCCAATACAAAGTTATCACTTGGAGAAAAAGGGTAGCTGACATGGAACGACCAACATCCAGCCTTTACCATGGCTCATTTCATTGTAACCTGGAGGTGAGACTGGTGCCTGAACACTGATTATTGCTTTTAATTGAGTATGAGAAGATCTACTTTTCACATAGTATGAATAGTACCCTGCTTTTTCTGCCCTGGAGACGATGGTTGAAGCCCAGCAGTGAGGAGCAATAGGTGTGTGTGCCTACTGCTCCTCGTGAGAAAACATGGGCTGCGTTTTGTTCTGAGCTGAGCCTGTTCAGCAAGGCATGGTGAGGAGGAGATGCAGGTTTTGGCATGGAGTGATGGTTTATCAGGCAGGTCCCAACTGCTGTCAGAAACCAGGTGTCAGCAGTGCCTGGCAGTGTGGGACAGGAGACCCATCGTACCTGTCTTTAAGCACAGCTCATCAAAGTCGAAGCAGCAGCTGTTGTAGCTCTTGCACAGGTTGTCACAGCGGCAGCCAGGAGGCTCTGCCTCTTGAAGTTCAAAGCATCTGTTTTTGCAGGAGCCAGAGGTACTGATCCAGGGGGAATCTGACAGGACTGTGTGGAACAAGAAACAGGGCAACATCTGTCAGGCTGGCAGTGGTGGGATGGGTGGCTCAGCCCCAAGTCATTTGGATGAGCAGAACCTCTGCTGCCTGCTCTAGGGAAGAGGGCAGAGAGAAGAGAATGTTGCTTGATGAAACAAAACAAAATAAAACAAACAAAAAAAAAGGGAACAAATTCCAAAAATGTTGCTCTCTTGAGGGAGGGGGAAAATAAAAGGAGAATGAAGCAGCGTTGCTGTGATAACATCCTGCGAAGAAACAGCCCTGGCTTTAATTCTGTAACAATCAAGAGATCATTAGCAGAAATGTATTGAAGTCTCCGGGACCCCATTCCAGGAGCTGCAGGAGCTGCAGCTATTCCTCCAAAGCAGGCCTTTGTTTTCAGAAACCAAGTGACATTTTCATGGTTGGCTGGGCAGTTTGCATAGGAAAGGACTGCAATTAATCAACACGCAGTCAGCAGGACTTGGTTTGCTATACTGGAAGGCACCAAATCAGTGTCAAGTGTGAAAGAAAATGGTAAGATGCTCTATAGATTAATGGAGAAATAAAGCAATTATTTTTGGTGGGCTTCTTCAGAGCATTAGATTATAACAACTTAACTAAATAAAAAAAGTATGTAAGAAATCAGTGTATTTGATGTCTGTAACTAAATGGAGGACTGCCAGTCTGAAAACCATGAATAATGTATTTGACTTCAATAATCTATTAGTAAAGGCCTTTACTGTCAAAGCTGATAGGTACTTCTCTGCTCTTTTCTCAAAGCTGTTTTACAGACTTTATAGATTTCATACACTTTATGCATTTTTCCTATAAGAGGATCCTACATAGCAGCTTACATGAAGTGGGAAAATTGTGTGCTACTCTCTAGGGCTAATCGTATTTTATGAAATAAAACCTCCACTATGTTTTTCTTTAAAAAGAGGTGTTCCAATGAAAAATTCACACTGCCTTTTGTTCCTTGAGAGAAAATCAAGCCTTTGCAACTGTCTTGGGGTTTGTTTTCTTTCTATGGTTTGGTTTTGGCAAAACTCACCATGATTATAAGAGGACTGAGGCAATGGCACTTTTGGGAAACAGTCACTCTGGTCTTTTCTTGTATGTTTTTCCCCTATGGTTTTATGTTGCTGAAAGTTGAGTCTCCATGTAAACTGAGGGGGAACCTCCTCCCAAAGAAGACATGATTATCCCAACACCATGAGAACAGACAGAAGAGAAGATGAAGGGGGAGTATGGAGGTGACGTTATAGTAGCTGATGTCCCACTGCCAGCTCTACTGCTGCTCCACCATTTCCCTTGGACTGGCACTGGCACCAGCTGGACACCAGCATAAACCACTTCAGGGAGCAAACCTGGCAGTAAATCAACCCTACAGCAAGAGTGCGGGTAAGAAAACCAAAGCTACCGTGGTTGTGGTCATGGATCATTGCAGTGGCAAGGCACATTTGTGTGACTGCTGGGAAAGGTAGTAGCAGACATCTGTGTCTCTCCCTGCTTTTGTTTTGGTTTTTTTTTTTAATCAGGTCAGTTATGCTCAGAGCAAGTAACATCATACACACAGTGAGGTGGCACTCTATAGGTACATTCTTTGCATGCATACACTTAGTAAGCCAGTGATATTTTGGCCATCTGGAGTTCCAAGGAGCTAAACGTTATATATCTATGCTGCCAACACACAGATCAGTATTTTCTTTGCTCACACAAACAGGCCACAAACCTATGTTAGAAATAAGTCACATAAGAATTATTTCAAAGAATGCTAACACTCAGATTTTCAGAGATACAAAGTCTTGTTTCTTATTCTTAATGACAGCTGCTTCCTGCCAAATGCTTCTGAAAATCTCTTACTAAAAATATTTTCATGTTATTCAGCCTCTTCTACTACTTTCCTTTTTGGAAGCTAGGTAATATACAACCACAGATCCAGTAAGCTGCAAATCAAAGGTATTATGGACTCAAAGGTATTACATACTAGCATACACTATATATTCCTTACAAAAGCATTAGTCTCTTCATTTCAAAGGGATGAGACAGATCATTTTAGAAGGTCAAAAACCACATGTCAACATACGTTTAGGAAAGAGAAGGTGTAAATCTGACTGCATATGACATAAAGGAAAGAGTCAACTGCAGCTCATTTAACAGGAAACCACTGGAACAAATTGCCCACAGAGGCTGTGCAATCCCCGAGCTTGGTGATTTTGAAGAACAGGTTAGACCAAGATCTGTCAGGAGCACTTCAGTAATAACTGATCATGTCTTGGGATGTAGAGAAGTTCTACATAGCTGTTCAAGGTCCTGTGTAGCTCCATCTTCTATAGATGCAAGAAGGGTTTGCATTTCACATCAGAAAGGTTTAGCCCAGCTACATTGTTTGTCATTTTTTCACATCTCTTGACAACCACTTTATTACTGATGTGACAAATTATCCCAAATCACTTTGCAAATTCAGGTCACATGTCCTGAATCAATGTAGGACACTTTCCATATAGCAATACAAATGATGACTTGATTGAACTCCTCTGCTCTCCGAATGTGTTAAGATCGTTCCTTTGTTTATCATGCTTGACCTTGCTTTTGCAGCCAGACCATGATTTTCAGGTCGTTCACAATGTCACAGCATGCGTACTGGTGCATGCAGAATAATCTGAAAATATATTATCAGGAGCTCCATCCCTGGTGAGCATTTTCAAATTAACAGAAACCCCTGTACAGAACAAACTTATACAATTTCGTAATCTTTTTCAAAATTCCTGTATCCCTCCACAGCTCCAAAAATCAGACCATGCAGCACACAGAAGGACCACAACATGAAGATCTTTCCCTTCTTATTTAATACACAAAGCTTTTAACATCTTTTTCCACGTATTCCTGTTTTTGGATCACTAAGCTCAAAACCAACCATCTAAGGGTTGTCTCATGTCATACGTTAGAGAAATGTTATGTAAGGCAATAGTGCCTTCCTGATTCAGTCCATGAAGGTTATTACATTTCCACTGTAGATGTGCTGTAGCTACCTTGGAAAGTGCCATATCAAACTACTACTACAATATTTTTAAAAAGACCAAATCCATTTACTTCCAGTAGTATTTCAGTCACAGGACTACACAATATAGACATGCTTACACAGCCATTACAGGAAAGAGACTATCTTGTAAAAATTTGCCATTTTGGATCCTGCAGATCCTACATGAATCAACTAAATATCTATAGAAAACATCACCGGTTTTGTTAAATAATTTTTATATTATGAACTTGCATTTCATTTTTGCAGAATGCCATTAGAAGCAGTAAAATTTCAGTTCACATAAAATTTCAGTCACATAAAGTAAAAAATACATCCCAAGTGCTCCAATAGAAGAAAGATAGGACTCCATTTTTAATGACACGCTTAAAAATCCAATGAGAAAGGATACAAAAACTTAAAGTGTTTTTCCTTCCAAAATTTAAGCTATCATCTTATCATGACCAAGAAACATGCTTCAAGAGACTACTAAGGCTATTTTCCCTGAAAGTGCTTACGAAGTTGTCTAGAAAGATTGTAAAGCAAACAAAAAGGCAAAGTTATGAAAAAATAGGAGCCTTGGTTCTTTCACGTCTTTTAGAAAGTTGAAGTAAAAAATTTAGTTCCATAAAGTAATTTACTGTGTACAAATATTAAATATCTCAATTGTATAAAGGCTTATGTATCTGTACACTGTAAAAAAAACAGAACAAGGCAGGGAGGGGTGCTGGGGGTGTGGTGGTGTTAGGCATTACAGTACCTCTTCAACATGCATTTGCAAAGGACAAGGAAAAAAATTTGTGTTGGTTTTGACTCATAGGGGAGTCATCCATCCTAGATGAAAACTGAAAGTTGCTCACAATCATAGCATACCTCTTGAAAAATAACAAATTGGTTATACAGTAATGGCTGGTAAAGAGAGTGTTTTGCCAATCCAAAATGATTTACTCTAAACACAAAGAAACTTGGAAATAAATAAGCCAGGGCAGAGTGAAACTGAAAAATCATTTATACTAATCTTTTATTCTGGATATTTGATTGCACTGGAATGCACTCATGAAGTATAACTGGAAGTCATGCTATGAGAGACTAACTAGGTGCTTTAATGACAGAGCTTTTAGCTTGTTAAGAAAAGTACCTCTCCAGCATAACTTTTTAGTTTCTCCTTTAGACAGATGTATTATTCTTTGCTATCCTTTGCTATCATATCCTTCTTTTTTTATTCCTTTTTTTTTGTTTGGTTGGTTGGGGGTTTTTGTGTTTGTTTTTTTTTTTTTTTTTTTTTTTTACTGTTAAATAAATTATAAAACTCTTTAAACACAAAAGGGACAAAAAACCACCAAACTGGAGAGACATCTGTTTGGAGAAGGTTT
>JANIJG010010012.1:0-48728 GCA_024611175.1 Megaceryle torquata | reverse complement strand
GGAGAGGAAAAAAAGAGGGGGCTCTTCTATTTTCACTTTTTTTTTTTTTGTTTGGTGGGGGTTTTTTTGTTTTGTTTTTTTTTTTTTTTTTTTTTTGTACTGCAATAAAAGTTACAAAGCTCGATAAACACAGAAGGGACAAAACCCTCCGTTACTTTCCTGTCTCTCTTTGTTGCACCCTGGACTGGACTACTTCAATGCCAGGTGCTGGTCCAATCTCCCCTGTAAACAAATTCCCAGTAGATTTCAAAACGCACCCCATCTCCTGCCCTCCTGTAAGAAACCTTTCATTTCTTCTTACTTTCCTGGAATGCTGAACTAAACCTCCTGCTATTGGAAACAGCACACAGCTACTGATCCCAGCACTGGCAGTGTTGAACAGTGCTGGCCAGATCACTGAAGTTGACACTGATAAGCTGCAATGGGTCCCCAATATCAGACCTTTGGGACTTCAGTAAAAATCACATGAGCAGCCCTGCCCTAAAGCCTAGACAGTCACCAGCAAAAGCAAAGCAGCTGGCAGTCAGGTGTTGAAGACCCAAAATGCAAATCCTTCACGTCACTATTACGAAGACTATGCCACTGCTCTACAGTTAACATACTAGAAGATAAAAATAGAAATAAATTTGGGTTTCAAGCTAATGTTTTTTACTGTTACATAAAGATCAAAAGCAGCAGCAGCTATCTGTTTGGTTACCTAAAAAGCCCCTGCTCAGTGATCAGCAGCCCTGATTGTGGCTGTGATTAGACACCAATTCCTGTGAAAGACAGGGTAGAGAAGTACACAGACATTACTAGGAACACAACAAACTCTAGCCATGGTAAACAATTTTATCATTAAAATTCACAAGCTATCATTACAGACAGGCATTGCAAAGGAAACCTTTTCACTTCAGTTTTATTAACCAGCTCTCAGTCAACGACCACAGGTTTCCTTTCTCCTGCCAAAGGAAGGAACAGAGACACAAGTCAAGCCTACTTGACTAGTTTTCCATTTTATATATTTTTTCCAGTTGGACTATGCCTGAGCTCACAAAACCCTATACTGCCCCAGAACACAAACAACAGTCTCTTCTGTGTCATGATCTTGCCTTCCTTCGAAGAAAAAAGTAGGAGGTGAAAGAAAAACAGCGGACTAGGGGACAGCACATCTGCACAAACACCTGCTCTCCTCTGCCCAGCCCTCTCCGCCGTCAGATGTCTGCCGTCTACTGTTCACAAACCAGCATGACCTCAGTAGCCACAGAAATCCCAAAAGCTTTTTTCACCAGCGCCTCTTGAAAACATTAATCAAGTTTCCAGAAACCGCTTCAATAACTACCAAAATAAAACCAGAACCCTTAAACCCATCAGGGAGTTTCTCTTAGCCCTGGAAGGAAACTGTGCAGAGCACAAAACATGGCAAATGCTATGTAGGAGCTGATGAGACTGGTCTCTCTGAGACTGACAGTGCCCAGTCCTAAAATAAGCTAGATTTTCCATAGTCACATGCACACAGAGCAAAAGTTTAAGTAAATAGGAGACCTACAGGTGAGTCCCAAAGGTCAACTGACTTGGGCTCAGCAAGTTATTTATTCTTCTCTATATCCTACAGAGAAAAGGAACAAGCAAACTACTGTTTCGGAGCAGGAGTGCTTTCTAAACAGAGTATATAACATGAAGGTATTGTGATGTACAATTTATGTCCATTACTGTACCTGAAACCGGGCCCTCATCCCATTCTTCAGATCTCCTAAATCGATTTGCTGTAAATCCCATGCAGACATTTACTCCCAAGGCAAAAGCAAATAAAGATATAACCTGCAAAAATAAAACAGCAAAGTAAGCAAACTGTGCAAAAAGCAGAACTTTCAAGCTACAAGCATTATGATTAATGGGGCAGAGATGGTCCTCTGTACATGAGAGCTTCCCCGTACAGCAGTTCCCATCACTGGAGCAGCAGCTGGCAGCGTCACCGTTGGAGAGTAACACGAACCAGAAGAGGTTTATGAATAAAACATCTCTTTCTGAAGCTGAAACGCTCCTTTTTGTAGGAACTTATTCAGGAGAGACGGGCTACTCCTCCTCTAAAAGCAAACATGCTCCTCTCCTCCCGTACCTGGTGCGAGTGGCCACAGCCCTTCTCAGCCATACTAGGGAATTCTTGAAAAGCCTGCGCGGCACTGTCGTCTTTTCTTTATAGTGAGCGCAGAGCTCTGTTTGCTCCCGGAGTTCGGGCTATTAGCTAGAAGTAATCCTACCTGGTGAGGTTGACAGGCTCGTGTGATTTGTCCAGGGGGTGATTTCATCATGTTTCACTCACAAATCGCAGCTCCGAGTGCAAGAAGCTCCAGGCATCATCCCTCGCTGGGCCCTCCCCCCAAACACACACGCGCGCTTTTATGTGGTTTCCTCTGGCAAAGCCGGGCTTTCTTATGTTGCTGCAGCCAATAGCTGTTCCTGCTCATTTTATTCTCCTCACAAAAGTAACATGGTTAAAAGAGAAACCAAATGCTTCTCCATCTGGCTCCAAGAAGAAGGAGGGGGGAAGCTCACTCGGGGACGTGAAATGAAAAAATCTCGATGCCACCCTCGAATGTCCCCCAAGGCTGCAGGCGTGGCAGCGCAGTGGGCTCGAGGCACAGGGCGTCCGTGCAGCCACCACCGCTCACCCTGCGACGACCAGCCGAGTTTTAGGAGCTCGGGTGCCTGTCTCATTCTCCAAGGGTGCTCCTGAAGTTTCTAACTGAACTGCAGAGTAGAGTCTCCTCAAACCTGGGGACACCTTCAGAGAAGGGGGGTTAATTTTCAATGGTCTTCTCCCATGTTGCTGTGGTGCTGCAAGGCTCAGAGCAATGGAAACACAAGCAATTTTATCTGAATAGCTAGAAACTGCAGACTTCCAGAAAGGAAGGGAAGTGACACGTTCCCTCTGCCCCACATTTTCCCAATTTTCATCAACAGAAAGCTCTGCTGCTTGGATAAGCACTTTAATTTACAAAGCAAATGATAATGCTGAATGGCATTATGGTTCAAATCAGTGGCTTAAGCATTATTTGCCAAGGCAAATTATTTACCAGTGTAGTTTGCCACTATTTTCTGTGATGAAAGGTTCTTTCATTAAAGTGTTTACTAACAATTATGTTTAAAGGGACAGAGTTAAGGTTCTTAAGCCCTTGGATGGACTGAGCTTCCCTTGGGACCTGTCACATATTCTATACTGACATTAAGAAACACAGTACAGTTTTCTTTAAACTGTCTTGCAATAATAAATACGCACAATTTTGAACTTTGTTTACTGGTACCTTTTACCTGCCGCAATATGTGTCTCCTTCCTTACTGTGTAGCTTTACAGGGCAGAGGCTAAAAAGCCCTCCTCTGTGCTACCCACATCTTATCAGCCTGCCAGCCTTTGCTAGGAGCTGATACTTTTTTATGCAGTTTCTTAACCAAAAGCAGCTCTGTTGTGCAGCGGCAGCTTGCCACTGGAAAGCTCAGGGAATCTAATTAGCCTGAAAACTTAGCTACACCAGGACATTGTATTCATCTCCCTTGCACAGATCAGGAGTGTGAAGTCAAGACACAACTTCTGATGTTCACTTCATCACTAGCTGGGTTGAAAATTGGTTGCAATAGGTAATATTCTGCTAGCAAAACACCTGTGCATAAAGGTCTAGAGAAAAGTAATCACCAAAATTTTTACTAGCTATTCCTGTAAAACATCTTCACACTTAGCCCCTGGTATATCCTGTGGTTAAACAACTTCACCTCCAAGCACTAGGTAAGTATAGCAGTGCATGACAGAAGGGAAACCAAAGGTGTCACAAATAAAATCACTCAACAGAGTTGTCTATCTCAGCTAATGAACTTTATGATTCCACAGGCAGAACATGGGAATCAGCAGACCAAGCTCTCATCCAGCCTGAGATCCTCAGGTCGCCAAATGACCCAGATAAAACAGAACTGAATTTTCAAACCTGATGGCCAATTTTTACTGTTCAGGCCAAAATGTCCAGCCTCATTCTCAAAGACGCTGAGCCTCTGCTGTTCCTGCATATCTTCCTGACACACAGGTGCTCCGTTCTTTCAAAAGAAAGTTCCAACATAAGTTAAAAAATGTCTACCCAGAAAAATAAAGCAAGAAACAAAACCAAAAACTACAGCATCATGGATGACTTCTACTGATCTGAAAATACATCTTTCATTTTTCCATTCATGTAACTTCTTTGGTGCTTGTAAACTGCACATTTTTACATAAATGGAGGAGCCCATTTTATGTTTCCTGGCCCATGCTGCAAGTATATTAGATTAATTAAACTCCTTTGTAATATCCTTTAGAACTAGAGATGATGACGACTGCTAATCTTTTTCATATGTGTTATGTAAGACACATTTTCCAGTAGCTCTGAATTGACCACATACTCAGATGCAAAATCATCTTTTTGTCACAAGGACTCTGCCTGAAGCCACCCCACAGATGCACAAGGAACTTATTAGCATAAAAAAGGTCTAATTATTTTGTTCAGGCAGAATTTTACATCTGGGATCACTGGCAATTAACTCTTTTAGCAATTAATTGTCATTTTAGTCATCAGAATAGGAAAGACTAAAGCCGAAATAACGTATTCCTGGCCCAAGAATCCAGCAGTTCAGTACAAGTTTTCGGGCTTAAACACATTAATTTTAGCAATATTAACAGAATATGAAGTGCCTCTTCATCAGTCATTATACAAAAGAATTGTCCTTTGGCTTTTATGATCATACCATTCTCTAACTCGGAATGCAAAACTTCCAACCAGCCACTAGGTGACACTTTACATGAGAAGTTAGTGCTGTAACATTTCCACAGTTAGAAGCATTCCTGTTCTGCTGCTTCACAGAGTTGATACAACAAAGGCAATATTTACAGTCTTATATTCAACTTATTTTTCTTGAGCAGCTTTTTAAATGAGAAAAAAAAAAAAGGGAAATGAAGCATACTGTCTGAGTTGGATGTTGGGGATGGAATTGGCTCTAAAGAAATGAGCATTTTTTAGCTACTCATCTCCACCTCTCACTGGATGCTGGATGCAGCCACATCGACTGACTCAGGGGCCAGGGTGAAAGCCTCCAGTATGTTTGACAGCAGCATGAAAAGCAGAAAAGTGAAGGAATGCTCCAAACTGTCCCAGAGCTTTCACCTCTGCAAATGCAGATTCCACATATAGTTGTGACCAAGAAAAACAGTATAGCCAGGCACATGGAACAGCTGTTTCAGTGACCAGAACCTTTTGATAAACTATAGACATTCAACCAGTATTCATATAGTCTCCTCAGATACATGCACTGTGAAAACAATCTTCTGTCAGCCAAAGTGAACATAGGAAGATGTGGGTACCTCTGAAAATACCCCGAGGCTTGTTAGGAAAACCAAAGAGTCACTACGTAACAAAAGCAACTGATTCCTGTGTATAAAGGACTTGAAACTGTATTTTTATAGGACTTTCTACATCAAAACCAATTATCTTTGGCATTCAGCCAGCACAGTGACTAATAAACAAGGCAGAGAAGGAAGGAAAGAAGAGTGTGTAAAGACAAGGGCTGCAAAAGGACAACAAAGTCAGGCAGGGTCAGCATTCTGATGACAAAAAGAAGTGAGAGGGTGCATCTGTGATGAGCAGACCCCCAAGTCGCTCAGCAGAGATCAGCCCAGCATCCAGGCTACACCCACATAGAGGAGCCCAGAAATGTGACTGTACAGTGTGGCTACACAGGGAAAAAATACACAGGAGTTACTGAAGGACAAAGGACCTCTATCTGTTCAGCTTGCAAGAGTACAAGTGAAACCCCCAAAACAGGGTCACAAAGAAGTCCTCTTTACCTGATGGAGGGAAAACACTCCAGCAAATGGCAGATTTCAAATGGTTGGCAAGCTGGCTTGGAAACAAAATGTTCTGATCATGAAGGGCAGGAGAGGGCACAGATGTTTGTATTGATGAATTAATAGGGTAGGCAGAGTATAGAGGAAAAGAAGCTACTAGGAGAGACAAGGGTCAAACCATTGCTTCCTTGGGCTTTAGGATGAGTTGTGAGTGTTGCAAAAGTTTCTGAAACTCCTTTTCTCCTACATACATAAGAGCTGCGTTTGTCGAGAGCTGATTTCCCTGCAGCAGGCACAGGACCAACTGGTAAGGAGCTGCACCACCATGCTGGCTGCTACACCATGAGGCTAGGAAGACCCCCCCCAAACCAGGCTGTGATAGTGCAAGTACACCACCATCACTGCAGTGCCTCAAAACAGCACCTGACAGCTCTTGAGGCTTGACTAACAGTCACCAACTATCTGTCTGCTCCTCACCACCCTCAGGGGAAAGGTATGCAAACCATAGCGCCTGGTACACCTGAGGAGTGTGCTGAAGATGACTTTCTTATCCAGAAAGACCCATAAAGGGGTGCCAGACCCTCAGGGACCATCACAGAAAAATTAAAAGTCTCCAAAATAGCAGTTTGCTGCAGCCCAAGCCCTGAGGCGCCAAGTGCTTTAGGCACCCAAAGCTCCATCTGCATTTCTGAGCACCCTTCATAAGGCCCGCAGGGTTCACAGGCCTGGGAGGTGAGCACTCAGATCCAGCCCAAACCTCACGGAGGACAATGAGCAAAGCACGTTGAAACCTTCCTCCCCTCACCCTCCTCTAAGTGCCCTCTCAGGAGGGCTACCAAGCCATGTCCTGCAAAAAACACCCGTGCATTGGTGCATGCCTGTTCAAAAGAGTCTACCTGCTCTGTAGGCTTCAGTGGTGTGAAAATCACACACCTATCGCCAGAGAATAATCTGGAGGTCTTTAAGGCCTTGCATGTGCCACACACAATCACTGTTAATTTATTTAATTTTTTTAAGTGATAGAATATATTCTGTCCTACAAAACCCACAGCACTTTCAAAACAATGAGTTAAAGCTAAAAGAGAAAAAATAAAAGAAAAAAAAAAAAAAGCTACTTAAAGATGCAATAAAGGTTTTCTAGATTTCAAATGACATTCCTAGTATCTTTGTGTAACTTCTGTGTATGTCCTTTACCATGTTTGAACCTTTCTCGGTGGAATATTAGTTTTGAATTTCCTGGGTATATAAAACTTCTTGTGGAGACTTCTACAATAATCCTGTAACATATCTCTCCAGCTTAATTGCATTTATCCCCAGCCTAAACTCTATTTTGGCACATTTTTCAACTTCAAGGCTTGGATATGATTAAAAAAAAAATTCCAAGTGCTAATCTCTTCCCTACAAGTAAAATGTGGATATAATTAATACTGGTTTGTTTACTTTGAGTTTATTTTCTTTGCCAAATAAGAGTTTCTGTTTGTTTGAATTTTTGTTTGTTTGTTTGTTTGTGTTCAAGGAAGAAGTATTTTAATCTTTTACTTCTTTTTAATCTAACAAGAAACAACTGATATTTTCCAAATAGCAAAATCCTACTTGATTTCAGTTTAAAGAAAGAGGTCACTAGGGATATTGTTCTCAACTTGCCTGAAGTTGAAGCTTTGAACATCCGTGCTCTGCAGCACCAATACTTCTGGGGAAAAGCAAAGTGGGGTCAGGCTGGAAACAGAGGATTCCCCACAGCAAACAGGGACATGCCTTCAGCTGGGCACATCTTTAGCCTGTGTCCATGCTTAAGGAGGCATCTCAAGACTGGAGAACTGGCTGCTGTTATATCTAAGTATCTGCACTGATGAAAGTTTTTTTTTTTGGCAGGGTAAATGAATGCAGGAACATAGAACAGGCTGTGGCAGTGTAACAGTTAAGACAAAAAAAACCCCAAAAAACTAAAAAAAACCCAAAAAACTGAGGTCCTTCTGGGGCTAGAATCTACTTCACTTGAACAGAAGTCCGATTCAAATGCAGTGCTGTTTTATTTGTTTCAGAACTACAAGACTGCACCACTAAATACAATCAGTCCAGCATAAAGAGAAGGAAATCCTCTATTAAAAAAAAATCCTAAAGAAATTAGGACATCTGATAAAGAAGACAGGTCCTCTGAAAAGAAAAATAACAATTATTAAAAGCAGCTTACACTGCCTGATGAATTCCCTTCCTTTGACAGGTTTTGCAGTTCAGTGAGTTCCGTGCTCTACTCCTCAGCCCTGGAAGCAGCGTGGCTGTGAGACACAGGGAGCTGCAAACTGCTGCTGCTTCTGAACCCCAAGCCGGGTACAGTAAATCAGCAGCATTCCATGGCCGGGGGAGCTGAGGGCACAGCACGGACAAGATCGTCTCTTCCCCACCACTCTTTGCTGCTCCCAGGGGAGCAGTGTCACCGCAGCGTACGCTCAGCTCTCGGCATTTCTTAACATGCATCTGCTGCTGCCTGCTCTAATGGCAAAGCACAAAAGCCTAAAACAATTGCATATTAACTTTTTAGGTCATTTTGGACAGATGGGCCATTTTCCAACCATCACAAATTTTCCTAAGTTGAACCGTGTCACCACAGCTTTAGTCAAACGCCAGCTTTTCTTTTTTTTTCTGATTACAGCCGAGTGCAAAGATGACAAATATAAGTACAAAGGGAAAAACATCCTGTTGGAACAGTACTCCCTGTTTTCTACGGGTGAGAAAAGTGTAAGCGACATTTCAACAACAAAACAATGCAATCCATTGCTGGATTATTTTTTTTCTTTTAAACTCATATCATAATGTGTAACCGCAAAGTTTCAAGTTTTGCAGGACTGCAACATAAAAAAAAAATGAAGGAAAGTGCTAGAAATCAAAAATATGCAACTCTGCTAGCATGGGTTTGCATAAGGATTATCAGAGGTCATTTTGATGTAAATACTTTTCTCACCTTTTTAGCATAAAACTTTGGAAAGGAATAAAGAATCATTTTTTAAATGGATTAAGCAACTAGACTGTAGGGAAACTCTGGCAACTTAAATATTAATAGATTTCTTCAATATTTGAAAACAATCTAAATTTTGTTTAACTCATCTTTTTTTTCTCTATCAATACAAGATTTTCAGAGAGAATCAGTTCCTCAGTTTAGTTATTGCTGAATGCTGTAAAAGAAAAGCAGCTCTGTTTGCTCAGCCTTCACAGAAGGCTCCCCACCCCAATAAATCTTTTTTTCACAGCAGACACAACTGAAGTCAGCTTGAACTTGTATTTGTTGAAGTTTCTCAGGGCAGAGGCAGATGTTCCTAGGCACGCACAGGGAGCCTCCAAAACAGCTGGAACTTTTAAATTCAGTGTCCTTTCACTGTCCATCGCTACCCCTTCTCTCAAACACTGCAACCAAACACCTTTGCAGGCAAGGCCTAATCCAACCCAAGTAAAAAGAATTTGAGTAAGCTACCACTCTGGTGAAGACAGTGGAGGCACCTCCTTTTCCAGCAACAGCATTGCCAGCAGAAGGAAAGGCCTCCAGTGCTTTATGTCCCTGCTCAGGTGTGCAAACTCAACATTTCATCCTTTTGGGTGAAGAGTTGCCCAGCCTGCCTGCTTCTCCCCTTCCTCTGCACCACACGGGCCATGGGAGTTTCACTGCTTTGGTGATCTTCCTCCATCCTGGTGCTGAGGAACACTATGATTAGATCACCTTTCAAAAAAAACAAACCCAAAACAACACACTTCGGGTAAAGAAGGCAGGAAATGGGCAAGGAGCAGCAATATCTTCTGGTAACACCCGAAGCCAGCAGAGGAGGAGCACCCCTGCCCCTGGGGCGAACCAGGTTCACTTTGCACTGAGACAGAGCAGGAACACGTACAAGCTTTCTCTGTGGGAGCTTAGGCCACCACAGCTGTTCTGAAAAGGAGTATTGGGCTATAACCCCATCTTCATACCCCTGCTTGTAGGCAGCCTAAGCCTGCTGAAGCATCTGCTTCATTCTGCAGATAATTCCGCATGCTTTGGGAAGGTACTGGATTAAAAAAAAAAAAGCAAAACTAGGAAAGCTTCTGCTTTCCTTGCTTCCTACTCTGATGCATTATAAATAAAGCAAATAAACAAAGCCCCATTGTAAAAAGCAGATAGAAGTGCAGTCAGACTGCAGGACAGAGGGCACAGGGCAGAGGCATGGGAGGACTCTGGAGAGGTGGCAGCTTCAGCTAATAAGCCAGACCCGGCGCTGCCAGCAGCAACTGACAGGAGGGTAGATGAAGGGCACCCAATATCCCATGATTGTCACAGCCATCTCCTACCATCTGTGGGGGATGCTGGACTGGAGACCCAGAGCAAAGAAAGGGCAGCAAAAGACACCTTAGTGTTGGGGGTGAAAAAAAAAAAAAAATACTAGAAGAATAGAACTTTGGAGGTTCCAAAAGGGAATCTTTCCTTCTTGTTCCCTCTGTTGCGGGGCTGAGGGGAGGAAACCATCCTTGGGATCTCTGCTCTATTGTTAATGATCTGTTTCAGTTGTGCTCTACCATACAAGTCCAATATACATTAAGGGGCATCAAAAAATTAAAGCCTATTTTGGTGCACTGAATTTATGTGGTCAGCACAAAGGACCTGAGTAATGAATCCTCTTGGACTTGGCAGCCAGCTGAGACTGGGACCCTTCAGGTTGTTTCCTTTAAGAGAGGACTTAAGATTGGATTCTTTGGTATAATCCTGTCATTTACAAAGAATGTACAAAAAATGCTGTTTCCCTGAGCAGTGAAAGGAATCCTATTGTTCTGGATATCCAAGAAGCACTTAGGGGCATCTCACATTATGATGAATGAAGGGCCATCAGCTCCGAGGGCATTTCACCCAATTTTATAGCAGCAATCCCTTCCCTCTGTCCCACCCTGGAGGGGTGGGGTTTGCCTGCTGTCTTCACGGCCACCTTAGTTGTGCGGCCTCAGCATTGAAAGAAAGGAAAGCAAATATTTACCGGTGTTAGCAACTTAGTTATTTACAGATTGTTGTTTCATCAAGGAATTTCCTCCTCACCCCCTTACAGTGGCTGTAATTTCATCCACAGGATGGTTTTGATTGTCTCAGCCAAAATTCCTTTTCGGGGTGCAAAGAAAGCCTTTAAGGAATGCCCAAAAGGACCGAGGAAGCCTCTGGAAACTCTCCTGGCCTGAGCCATGCACTTCCAGTGTCACCTGCTGCAGCTACTAGATTGCAGACACAAACTCATACTCTTCTTTCTCCAAATATGGCTGAACTAAGCCATATTTTCTCTTTGTACAGCCTATGAAGTCTTTAAGTATTGCACCCAACATCCTTCACTGATCCTGATACAGATGATGTCTGGGCCACCTTTGTCCTGCTCCCACCATCCCACTCACATCTGAAGTCAATGTTGACATACCAAACCACAGACTGGTGCAGACAGTGGGGTGCAATTTGCTACAAGTCCCTGAAGTTGCCATCAAAATTTCTCTGTCCCACTTTTAGTAGACCCAACACTGAATTTGGTGCAGGACTGATCCTCTAGTCCCTCTGCTGCTGCCACCATCCTGTCCCAGATCCAGTAGACCCCACCAGCCCTCATCTCATTCCCCTGTTCTCCAGCCATGGCTGGAAAAGTTTTTCAAGCTACCATATTCACAAAGATGCACCAGGGACATACAGCTAACGCGACTAAAAAGGTTTTCCCACAAGGGGAAATAAACAGCAATAGGTGTATAAATATTCTGTAGATTCTGTAGAACTTTTACTTTGAAATTCACTTTATTGTCTTTGCCCTTTTTTTTCTGCTATTTGTCCTGAGTGCTGGCGCATCCTGCTGCTCCAAAATTTGTCCAGCTTTGGAGCAATTCTGCAGAGCTGAACTGATGGGGTTAAGTCATTAAAAACACAGGGTATAGAATGGGGTGTCCCTAGGCTGTATTCCTCCTCTTTGCTTTGTTACACTGTTTGCAAAGTGCTGAGGAAAGTGTTCAAATCCTGCCCCAGGTTTGCACAGGGTTCTCCATAAAATTCCCCATGGAGCCCAAAGTCCTGCTTGCACTGACTGACAACTTCTGCTGCAGCACAGACAGTTCATTAAAATCATCCTTTCTTTAGGTCCACAATTCCTCCTTGCAAATCGTCCGTGTCTAGTAAAAGGATGACCTAGTGGGTTGTCTGGTTGTAACACAAGCATATGGACCTGTATGGGAATATCTCCTCATTGCTAAGGTGATTTAGGGCACAGTAGATGAGGAAGCACACCCTGCACTGTCCCTACAGGTACCTGCATTTTGACACGTGCCAGTAGAAAGCTAGAAGCTTATAATTTGACACTAGAATAAAAATAAAATAAAAAAAAAATCAGTATTACCCGAGAGAGTTCATATATTCCCAAGTTCTTTGAGCACCACACAGGTGAGAGGAAGGATCTCAGATAAACAGGCCATTTGACAACAAGCAGCAAGCAATAAAAAGCTGTGAAGAGAATAAAATAGGAAATTACAGTAAAGGGATGGGAGGTAGCTGCTATGGGAGGGAGGCTTTCAGGAGAAGACTATCAGGAACAGCTCTGGACGTGTTCCACAAATGATGTGCGGCTTTCTACAGCAGATGACATGGAAGGAAAAAACAAGGTTATGTTCAAGGATGAGTTTCCAAGAACTCCTCACAAAAAGTAAAAAAATAAAAGCTTTCTCTTTTGTGAAGTGGTGAATGATATCAAAGCCAGAGATGTCTTCCAAAATGAGATGGTTTTCAGGCTAATATTTTTAAGTAGCCAAAATATACATGGAAGCAGAAGATCTGAGGGTAAGAGTCCAGAAAGACATAAAATTGTGCCTTTTAAAAATAAATACAAGGTCAAGATTTAAGGCTTCTGTACTGGATGTCACTGTGCTGCCAGTGGGGGTTCTCCTCTATGGGAGGAGAAGCTGGGGCTGCCCTGTGCTGGACACAGCCAGTTCCAATAGAGACATCACAGAGCACAGCTGAGCCTCTCAGCCAGGATAGTGGTGCTTCTGGTAATACATGTCAAAGAAACGCTCTGCAGGTGACAAATGATATGCAGGTAGTCAGGAGTGAGGGGAAAAGTGTGAGAAACAGCCCTTCAGACTCAGGTCATGAAGAAGGAGGGGAGGAGATGCTCCAGGCACCAAGAAAAAAAAAAAAGATTCCCCCTCAGCCTGTGGAAAATACCTCAATGAAGTGGGTTTACACTGAAGGACTGCAGTGTATCCAAAGGGCCCACAGGGCGGCAGGGAGACGTGAGGAGGGAGGAGCAGCAGAGTGAAGATGTTATGGACAAAAAACACCCCTCCTATGCCACCCAGGGTGGTGGGGAGGAGATGGAGGAATCAGGAATGAAGGACTAAAGTTGAGCCTGGGAAAGAAAGGTAATGGTTTAATTTTTGTCTTTGCTTCTCAAAACTAAACCTATTTTAATTGTCAATAAACCAAATTAATTTTCCTCTAAGTTGAGTCTGTTTAGCCCATGACACTAACTGGTAAGTGATCTCCCTGTCTTTACATCAATCTGTGAGTTTTTCCACTTTATTTTCTCCCACTGTCCTGTTGAGGAGAAATAATGGAGCAGCTGGATAGGCATCTGGAAGCCAGCCAGGGTCAACTGACCACAGCTTCCTCTTAAAAATCTCTACAAGATAATATGAAATCAGGTAAACAAAGGAGAAACCTTATAGATTAAACTTTAGAGGAACATCACAATAAAAGCAATGGAAGCAGGGCATGAAGTCTCCTCCAGAAATTTAAAGAGAGTGTCTGGACATGAATTGTGTTAGAAGAGGAAGTATCCGAGGGCACAATTTATCTCCCAGTCACAGATGCTAGGAAGGTTCATCTGCAGTAGGAGAAAACCTCTGTCGGGCTCACAGGGAGAAGACAGGAGCTGAGCATACTTGCTATTATTTTGGTTTTTTTAAAAATCTCTTTCCATCTGTCATGTACAGCACTAGCAACTGGAACTTCTAAGCAATGGAATTTAAACAGTACACAACAGCAAAAATAGTTCTCCAATGCCAATAGGGTCCATACGTATTTATTTTTGTATTTACATTTCTTTGTGTACCCAAGTGACAGTGACCCTGTTCTCCTTTACTCTAAATCCATGGAGCACACAGAGTTTCATAGGTTTTGAGACAAAGGAAGCCTGTGAGGTCATTTGGTCTGACACCCTGCAAACATAGTCGTCATCTCACTCAGTGAAAAGCCCAAAGGAGGGTGCATCCCAGCTGGGCTGGTGCAGGTGGCACGGAATGAGCAGAGCTGGGAGGTTCAAAAGCCTCCATCCAGCAAGGTGTGGCAGAGGTCAAGGATGACATCACCTTGCAAGCACATGAAAATGAGTTTGTGTTACTGGTGTGTCATCAATAACAGGTTGTGCTTTACTGCTGCAAGTTACCCATTCGTTCATTTGGTGAAGCATCAAAAAAAAGACTTGGAATAGTGCATGAGAATTTGGATGTGGTGGTGCTAGCCATGGCTCTGCCAGGTGCACTCTCATGCCACCACCTTTCATTCACCTCTTGGAAATATCCATGGCCTCCACTTCCAGTTCAGCTAACATCAAAGGATTACAGCTGGCATCCTTGGATAAAGGCTGGTCTGCGAGCGCTGTTATTAACAGCTACAGCTTTCAAGAATGATGGTAACATATCTTTAGCTATCTGGCATTAAACTCAGCTGGCATCCTTGATTGGAAATGTCCTTACTGCAGTGACTTTAAAATCATCGTTTAACCATTGTATTATATCCTCTGAAATAAGGCAAGATTTTGTAGAATGAATATTGCTACACAAATGGACCACTGTTTTGTTTTCCTAACATCCTATACAGGACAGCCTGCTAGGAGTAAACATTTCTACAGCCTTGGACTTCCTGAGGAGCTCTTTCTTAATGTAAAAATATCCATAGCCTTCCCGAACAGTTCATCAGGTCACCTGTGGGCAGCCAATGTCAGGGGCAGAGTCAGCCTCTTCTTTCTTTTAGATGCAGGCAGCCCCCACTACCTCTCCCTACACACCAGGTCCTACTCCACAGTCCCGTAGCCCACCTCCCCACCACACATCCAGCAGGGAGGGCTGGGACGCTCATGCAAGCTGCAGACAGAGCCTCAGCACCACTTGGGTAACACAGTCTTGCAGCTGAAGGGAGCAATACCTGCTTTGCAACAGAAATGGTCTATTTTTGAACAAGCCAGCCCCTACTTCCACTTCTAAATCTCAGCGTTTCCATCACAGATGTGGTGGCAATAAGGAGCTGCCTGCACAGCACTAATGCATGCTAACAGGATGCTTACATAGATTAGTAGTAATTAGAAGCAAATCACAATTAAAATCTAAGCAAATCAGAAGCAAAAGAAACTCAAAAGAGGAACCCAGTAATTAATACTTCAAAATCAGAGTAATCAAAACCATTATGAGTCCAACCATACAGAAGGGAACTACAAGGCATGCACTCTTAACTCCTTATCAATTTGCCTCTCTAATCAGCACTTTGCATTTGTGGCATAGGATGTTAGGAAAAAAATATACAGATCCTTGAGGCGTTACTGCCCTGATTAAAGAAATCCATTTATTTCCTCTGGAGAAAAAGGTTTTGATAGAGATGCTTGTAATAGGAACCTTATTTAGGCAGATTGCCTTTAAGCCCAGGCCTGTACCTGTGTAGCTCCAAACACTGGAAATTTTAATATAAATCAAAAGCCAAGTGATATGGGATTTTTAAACACATAATTACATACTTGCATAATATTAATATGGTAGGAAGTAAATACGAACAAAACACAAGATACTTTACTTGTCTGTGCCGGATGCCAATTTTGACATTGCTATAAGGTAACAATATATATGTAAGGCAATTTATAATAAAAAGGGTAAGAGAGAAGACATCTTCAGAAGACAAAACAAGCTATAAGAAATCTACTGTGTTTTTTAAACATTTCCTTGCATTAAAATACATTTCCCGTGCATTAAATAATTCTGCATTACTTATGCAGCTGAGAACTTACAACATCACCCCTGAGCACGCACTGAAAGGACTTCCAACTTGCCAAATCCCCATCCAAGTCGCACTTGGCAAAAACACAGTCATGCTACTTCATAGACTGACTTTGCTTGTAATTATATTTGTTTAAGGCTACTTTAACAAGGCAGAAAAACACCCGGGGCGGGAGGGGAGGGGAGATGCGTCTACCGTACCAGCGGGTCTTTTTTCTCCATGACTGAAGCTTGACGCGCAACTTCTCTCCGGCCCGGCCCCGGCAGCGGCTCCCGGCTGCGGCGCTCGCCGCGGGCGGTCTCGGGCTGCCTGGGCCGCGGGCCGGCTCCTGGGGCCGCCGGGCCGCCCTGGGCTGGGATCCCGGTCGGCGGGGCTGGAGTCAGGGTGCCAGCAGCTGCCCCGGCGGGACAATGGCTCCATTGGGAAATGGCTGGGGGACAAAGGCGCTGCTTTCAGGAGCGATTTTATATGCAAACATGTGACCTTTGCCTGAAATGACTCTATGGAAAGCATCACCGTCCTGAAGCTCTGCTTTCAAATGCAGCGCTCTGAGGCTCTTGCTTAATCGGTCCTTCCCCCCCAACCCCCACCCCTTTTTTTTTTTTTTTTTTTTTTGCCACAAATGCCTCAGGAGAGGTCATGTGCAGATAACAAGGTGGTGCTGAGCTCTTTCTGATCATTTAATACAGCTATTCAGTAGTGGAAAGGATTGTTTTCTTCACTTCTCAGAGTCCTTCAGCAGAACCTGCAAACTGGAGTGCTTTTCTCTGCTTTTAGGAATTTTAATACAAAATCGGGGTGCCCGAACGTCCAATCCCGTGTCCTGAGCCAGCCGACAACTTGTTTCCAAGCTCAGGCTACCTTTGCTAGGGTGCATATAATTTTTAATGTGCTCATCCAGATAGGAACAGCGAAACCTTTGGTTTCTTAATGGATTGATTTACTAATTTATTGTAAATTCTTTTATCGTAACTGTGATTTTAAAGTATTTTGAAGGCTTCTTGTTTGAGTGGGTATAAAGTAGAAGCTGTTACTACACAGCACACGTGAAATCCAAATATCGTTATAGCTGGAGGTGTGAGGATGAAGACAAGAGTTCATGACTCTTATATTGCAGTGAACACTGCAGCAGTGTCAGGTGAAAGGTAGGTCCTTCAGGGCGATTCTTTCATAGGTTTTAGGGAAGCTTAATAGCAGTGTGCCTCTATACAGTTAACCAAATTTTTCTTTGTAAAATCTTGATTTTTTGCTGTTTATTGCTCTGACAAACTAGAATTTGCACTGACACTTCTGTGCTGGAGTCAGGCTTTTAAAATCTATTTTTAATGTAAGGCAAAACATGCTGAATATTTTTTGAGATTAAAACAAAGGTGTATAACAAATGTATACCGTGCTATACTAACGTTAATCAAAATTATCTGTCCTTTCCATAAACAGATCTGATCTCAAGCTCTTACATACCCTAGAACAACAGATTGGATTTTGGGGACCAAAGAGGAATGTCCTTTGTATGTGTATATGCTTATCCATCCTTACCAAATAACAGCCACATTTGGTCAAGTTATAAATCTTTTAAGAGGTCTTTGTGTATACTCAGCACTGTGTGCAACTAGCTCACACGTAATGGCAGAACTCTGAAGATGACCTTCACGGGGTGCCTTTGAGCCCCCTACAGACCATGGGTCGTACTGTCGGTTTATTTCAAGGGAAAAGAGTTTTAAAAGGTGCTCACAGTCACAACAGGATCCAGGAGTGGGCTCATGTCTGACTGTCCATCATACACCATCCCCACACACAGAGTGTTACCTGCACAGCTGCACACAAAGCCCACATCTCTCCTGTAAAAACTGTGTGCTTGAGCATGCTGGGGAAGGGGATTCCTTCTTCTGAAATAAATCGTGCACCATCTCCCTAGAAAAAATCAAACCCCTCTGTGAAATCTCCCTACAGACTTCCCTGTCCACCCTCCCGGCTCTACAGCCCCTTCCCTCACCATCAGTCCTTCAAGAGAAGGAACAGTGACAAGGAGGATGAAATCAAAGCTCTAATGAGCTGCTGAATGGCTACTGGGTCCTGTACTGTATGTAAATGAAATAGGGGTGCTGTTGGAAAGATTGTACAGCGTACCAGATAATGCACACAGGCCATAGAAACAGAAAGATTTCAAGTGTTTGGTTTAGAAATCTTAAAATACGATGTCAGTACTTCTGCATGTCAGGTCAAATGATTTTATATACAAATCCAGTTAGAGTTATATAAGTGCTAAATGCAAGCAATTATTTTATTTAATTTTTTAAATAAATAATCTGCATTATCTAGAAGCAAAATATCTGAGAATCTTAACACAAAGGAGCAAAAAAAGTGCTGAAGAACAAACTCCCAGATCTCCTCACCTCATAGAAAGATGTTCCCAGCACTGCTCCCTAATACTTGAATTCCATTTAAAAGATGCCTCTCACTTCCCCTAGAATCTAATGTGCTGCCTGCTGTACTGCCGACTTCTGTTTATCCTTTGATCCTCATCTGACTTTAACATGATTTTTCATATTTTTAATTTCAATTTATCACTTGCAGTTATTTTTTTTACCACAGGAAAATACATCTGTTCAACAGCAGAGGGGCATAAACTCATTATTACAAATGGTCTACTGAATAAAGATGTTTACATAACACAAAAATTAATTTCTCCACATATGCAGATTTTATATATCACCTGTATTTGGAGACAAGCACAAACTTCCCCACTTAGTCTTGTCAGCATGGTTCGCAGGAACTAGCATCACTCAGTATTTCCCAATATATTCATTGCAATCTAAAAATATTTTGGTGGATCTTTACCCCGGTTTAGCACCACAGCATTCTTGGCCATATGGCTATCAACTTCTGAGTCATACTCAGTTAAAATAAATCTTAGTCAACTCTTTCTCGCTCTGTATAAACAAACTCAGGCTGTTTAACAAAACAGACTCCGCTGTCTCTAGATGTCATGGGGAGCGGTGGGTATTGCTTTCAATAAAGCTTCGTCAGAATCAAGCACACCGACTAGCTCAGTTCAAGTAGGGGCAGTGGCCCAGGGCAGGGCTTTGTCAGTGGAGCACAAAATGCTGCACATGGAAGCCAGCACTCATCCTTAGGGGCTCAAAAGACATAGGAAGGGCTTTAGGAATGGATTTTTGCCCAGACACACAACCTTTTTACATGTAAAAAATCTAAAGAGGTAGTTAAGATTTCTAAGAGGGGCTCTGTGAAATGCCACCACCACTCTTCTACAGACGGTGGTCATCACTGCATTTTATTAAATATCCTCTCCCCGTGGCATATCTCCAGTGAGCTATGACCAGAGCTGTCAGGTCTGCTTTCTGAACTCAGCTTTAGTCAGCAGCGAGGCACAAGGCGCAGGGCTGGACATGCACAGGAATATAGCTGCTGCACTTAGGAAATTTCCAGGTGTGGCAGGAAGTGACTTACGATTTGAAGGAACAGCCCAGCTGGACAGACAGTAGATTGCAAGTCTTGGATGAGGAATTAAAAATCCACATAAATCCTATTTTGATCACGCTCAATATCCAGTCTAATGAAAAACAAAAGGACAAGTTCTCAGGTACTCTAGGTTCAGAAATTAGTATTCAGGAATTTGATTTTACACCAAATGGACTGAGGACAAAACTTACGGAGGTGCATAGTTTCATGTTTTCATATGTAGCCCAAGTCAGGCTGTACTGGAAGATTAATAAAAAATAATTTTTCTTTTTCAATATTGAGAGTGTAAGGATATGGTAGTGGGTGAGACTGAATCTCTGCAGCCACACAGGAGAAGAGATTATGCAGGCTCAGCTTTAAAGCAGCTGTTCTTCTCTTCAGAATCAGAATTCTGAACATCTCTTGATCTTGTGCAATCAGAGGGAGTAGCTATATACTTAAATCAGGCCACACATTGAGCACCTATATATGGATTTCCAGAGCTAACATTAAGAATCTATTTTTAAAAGCCGTGCTTACAGATGCCCTAGCCTGCTGGAAATAAAGACCTTTTGAACATTACTCCTTTCGAACCCTGCATTTTCTGCATTCATTTTTAAACAGTATTGTTACAAAGAAATTAATCAGAAAATTATACTGGCAGTTAAATACGCCATGGGTAGTACAGTACTAAAATCAACCATAAAAACCAGCACTTTAAAAAAATCGCACTGTAGATAGTCACAAATAAAGGAAGATTGTGATTTACAAGAAATATACAACCTCTCTTCCTGTTAAGCTGTTCCATATTTGATGATTGAGCATGAATTACAGTTGAAAAATATCCCACGGGATTACTTAATATACCACCTAATCCAACCATCCACCCCCTGCAAAGTACAACCTCATGCGGTTTTGCTTCATTAGGAGTTTCTCTGCAGCTCCAATGTCCCAGCTCAGTTTCACCTCCTGCAAACAGGTCTGAACATGAAGAAATAGCTTCTGTGGCCAGAACTGTGCAGAAGTATGTAATTCTGTACAAGCATAATTGCACAAGCTGAGCTAATGGAAAAAACATACTTTGTCTGGCTACCTTCTAGGCATGGCTGGAGTTACCCCTTCTGCAATCTGAATGGATGATGTGGTCTTGTATCTCTGGCTTTGCTTTGGCATGTTTTTCTTGTCTTAACCCTTAGCTTACAGTATTACAGCTGCAAAACTGCTTTGCTCAAACTCCAAAGGTTTTCCACTTGTCCTGGTCAACCTCATTTTTCCTGCCATAAAAAGTTACTTATTTCCATTAGAGTTTGACCATGACTGAGGATTCTATGATACCCTTTATCCCCAGTTTATGCAAAAACATATCTTCACTTTGAAAAGTCATTAAACCCAGAGCTTCTAAAGATCTTGTCAAATCCTCCCCTCCTGAGCTCTTTTAACTACAGCATACCAGGCTACAAGCAGCTGCACAACCTTACAAACCTGAAGCAGCAAGGTCCACCTCCTTAAGGGTATCTTGGGATGGAAGAGAAATGACCATAAACTGTAGTTGTGGGTAAACACAAAACATGGGTATGTGAAGAATCATAAAGATCATAAACTAAAGATCAGGTCTTCCTGAAAAATGATCTGCATGGGCTGGAGGTTTCTTCTGAGAATATGAAGTTGCTGAGATAGCTTAAAGCTTTATCACTTGGGCCGTTACACAGGACACTCCAGATCCTGTATAAGACCAGAAAATGGGCATAGGGGAGAGCAGAGCATTACCAGCATCAGGCACAATCCTGCTTCTTGTCGTGAGGGCTGATATAACAGCTCCTTTATCTACGTTCCACATCACTAAAATGTTGCTTTCTACACCTCCTATCCTTCTCTTCTCTTCCTGGTTTTCTTGTCTAAAGACAGTCCCTATGCCTTATCCCAAACAACATCTCTATAATCTAACATAGATACAGCTCCACCTGATTTTGAAGTTCCTAGTCTTGTTAGTTCCTGTTACATATTGTAATATGTACAAGGTATGTCAAATTCCACATTCCAAACAAGATGTACAAATTTCTAACATGAAACAGTAACTCACAAATTGTAACTAGGGACTGTGTTAATAAAATCCTTCAAAAAATTTTATATATATATATAGATATGCCCCACAAGAGAACACCAGAAACGTCAAGGCTGCTCTTACCTGCTACAGAAAATCCAGTGTTGAAACCTGTCTGTAAAGTCCCCACAAGAGATATTCCATTAGGAATAAGGGATATATGTAGATAAAATAAAATTTTAAAAAAGATGAACCAGCATGATAGCTACACATTCCCCATGAATTGTACCCTTTTCACCAAAGAGCAACACACCAGATGGTTACACTGATGTATAGGTGAGAGTAGCCAACAAACACAGCCACAACTACAGCAAATATACCCTAGAGGTCTGAGAAGTAAAGAAACTCCAGAAAAAGCTTACAGAGGCAGGAACAATGACTTCCAAGGGTTCCCACCTCAGAGGTTGGACACCCAGGTGGATTTGCAGGTCATACAATAAAACCAACCTCTGAAGCCTGACAAGGAATTTTGACCACCCACCAGCTGCTGTGCCAGCAAGAAGCTGTAGGTCCAACAGCCATGGCATGACTTGGATTGTTCATGCAACATTTGTAATTCAAGACCATCATGTTTGCCACTATTATTATGGTGCCTGTATTTTCATCTTCCTGAGAAGTTGTAAACTGGAGACAACATACACATTTAAAAATTTTGGGAGTTGAGGAAATTTGTTGGGTGTTTTTGAATTTAAAAAAAAATATTCTTCTTGCCTACAATTGGGATATAAAAGCCACTTCAAGTGAATGAACTACTCATCCTTGCATTTTGAGTGAAGCCCATAGAAAATCCATTGAAAAAGGAAGCTGCAAGCCCAGCTGTAACATGGATTAGGGCCTTCTGAGCGCTAGACTGAGCAGGTATTGATCATGGTGACAGCTGCTTCTGCCTCGAAATGTACTCAGCTCTGGGGAAAAAAATGAGAGTAAACTGGCCTGTTTGGTTTTAGATGCTGCAGAGAGGAGCTGCTGTGCAGTGAAGGGTTTTGGGCTACACAAGTGATCTCTGACTCTAATTTTACATGTAACCATTTGAGACTTCTAAAATGATTCCAGTTTGTTCGCAAAGCTTGGTTTATATTCCTGCATACAATTTGTCTTCTGCTTTTGATTCCTCACATCTGTGTCCTTTTTCAAGACCCCCCTGCATGTTTTTATTCACTAAAGCTTTCAGTGTTTTGTTTTTGTTCTAATGTTTTTGCCTTCTATGTTGTTTTTATGATGATGTACACCACACTGAGTGCTCTGGCAGCCTGCGAGGGATGTTTTCTAAGAAGAATAAATTATGGGCATTAATAAAACAAAGCACAGAGCTTTTGAACATTTGGTTTCAACGTAGAAGGATTCTCTTTCATATGAGAATCATGTTGAGGATTTATTTCTAGGGGGACTTTTGTGTTATTAAGATCTAACAAAGCAGTATTTTACTGAAGGCTTTTTGTTTTTTTTTCCTTGCCCACTCTGTCATGATTATTGCAAAGCTCTTCTGCTGTTTCTCATTTCACTGCAAGGTACCTATGTGCACATGAAAAGTACACTGTGCAGGGTTCGCTTTCAAGTTTTCAGTTAACTGGGGGGAGGGAGGCTTTGGGGGTTTTGTTTGAGCTTCTTTTGTGGAGAGGGATTAAGGTAAGGATACGGAAACCAGGCGCAAAGTAGTTCTTTAAAATAAATCCAGATCTCTCCTCTGTAAACACGTGTCAACCAAATATACAAATTATCACAAATTCGTTGGCTGTGTTCACAACTGGGCTGGTGCTAAAAAACAAGAGCACTACAAGCATGTGTTACAACATTTATTTGGACCTCCTTGAAAAGTCTTCCTTTCAGTAGGCTCAATCCTGCAACATAAGCAATTTAGCTCTCATGAGTAGTCCCATTGACTAAAAGCAAGGCCTGGATTTACAGGGTCACCTAAACCAACAGAAGAGTTTTGAATGCAACATTTTCCTATAAGTCACTTCCCATTATACCCTTTTGCCACCTGGACTCCATCTTCTTAAATCTGCTTTATTGGTCCCATATGCCTTTATTCAGCGAAGTGCTTGAGCTTTGATGGCATGGAAGGGACTTAAGTGAGCACCAAACAGCTTTCCTGAACTGGTGCTGCAGTCACACTCCCTCTTAATGCCTCCTTTCATATAGCTGTGTCCCTGCACTACATGCAGGGAACAGCCTTCCACTTGTAGTTCCCAAACACGCTGGCTTTCTCTTCCAAACCTGCTTGCAAAATCCACTGTGTCCTGGCCACCTCCAGCGTACAGCTTTGTGCTGTTGTCCTTTGCATGATGGAGGTGCCTTTTGTGCCATTTTACCATTCAGTGCTTAACAGAACCAATTGCTTAAACTCCCACGGGGTTAGGTCCCTGCTGGTTCCCAAGAACAGGGTCTCACCTGCAGGTTCGGGGGGTGGCAGCCCCCAGCTGGCACCACTGGCCGCTCTTTGTACAGTCTCTGGCCCACATTTGGCCCACGGGAGATTTGGGTTCCCAAAAGGAACTCTCTGCCCCTCCCCCCCAGTTTTGGTTGGATTCGGTTTCTGGCTATTTAGCACACTGACTCAGCCCATCAAGGTAAGCCTCTGGGCTGATGCACAGGACTCCCCAGAAGTGCAATGGGAGCAGGACAGGACCACCACACTCAGCAGTACTGGATTAACTAACTGTAGAAACATACCCTAATTACAAAAGAGACAGCAGCAGCTCTGTGTATCCTTCCCACAGTCAGTCTCCACACACCTTCTCCTCTGTGTCTGCATTTTACAGTAAAAAAAAAAAAAATAGGAGAAAATGGTTTAGTGTAGATTTCCTGAGAATAATGGCAATTTTTACATCTGGACAAATTTGCAGTAGCATCTAAGAATATTTCACAGTTGTTATATGTTAGCTATACACCTTGAAGTAAAGATGCAGTCTCGTTACATGACTCTCCAGGGGTGGGAACTGTAAACTTCCCAATGTTTGACTTGAACTCAGCTGAAAGCATCTAAAGGCTTTTATAAGTGTTTGTATTTCTCAGTGACAAGAATCAAGGTAAAAAGTGTCTTGATTGTCTCTTTTTATCACTTTCCAGCCATGGTACAAGATCAGGAGTCTGTTAATTACTTCTGACAGTGATGGGGTTGGATTGGCAGCAGTGAGGAGCTCTGAGCCTTTTCCCTGTACCAGCTGTCACAAAAAAGACCTGTGTGTTTCCTTCCTCACTGCATGTCTCACAGAGAGATTTACAGCTGTGTTTTAACCACATGTCAACAAGCCTTTTAAGATTTACAGCAGCAAATTTGGAGACTTACCTGTGACAGAATTTTCCCACTGATAGGCCATAATTTCTAATAAGTGCTTGCATATTTAATTAGCTGCATGATGAGATGAAATATTACAGAACAGTGGCCTGAAGTCAGTGGCACCATATCACTTCCTGGGAGGGTGAAGAGTAAGCAGGACCTAAGGAATGATCGGATTTCTTATCCACACCATGCTGCTCACAAGCAGCAGCAAGTAAGTGTATAGGAATACCAAGAAATGGATGCTTATTTGCATGTCCTGAGGTTTTGCTTCAGTTCTTACAGGATCTCTTACCATCGATGCTACTTCTGTCAATTTGTTTTCAACTGGACTCCTAAACTTCCCAGCAGAGACATGGACCTATACAGTGAATTTAAACTCATGACCACATTGACTTGTTTATCTGCTTTTTACTAAAGAAGGGGTATGAAAGTAATTTGTTAGGGTGGTTTGGTTTTGCAGTCCACATGCACAGGACAGGACTCTGTGAGACTGGAACAGAGAGAGGCAATGGGCTTGTGAAAAGATGCCAAGGAAGAGGCCTGGAGCAGGTGAGTCCTGAACACCCGTGTTTTCTTTACATGCCATTTTGTGTCTCTTGGCACTGTTTCTTGACAGCTCTCAGCTGCTTTCATGACATCCATGCCAGGGAATGGGACAGCACAGCAAGGAACCCCTGTAGAACTAGCAATACAAATTCCTGTTACCACAGATGCACTTTTTTCTCAGGTCTTCTCCCAGCTTATTACTTCTCAGCCAATGAAAGGTCAAATCCAGCTAAGTGGTGTCAGCTTCTCCCTCTCATTTTTGGCATGTGCTCAGAGCCTAATCTTCCTCCACATTTTGAATAGCAAACCTTTCATCAGGGCTTTGAGCATTTCCAGTTTAAGTTGTTGTAACCTCTTCTGCAACATATATGCATAGCCAAAAGAGCATATACAACTGGGTCACCACTGCAGCTTGCCAAGTTGTATTCAGCTGAGATTCTCACTTCCATTTGGAGTCTGCTGTTATGGATCACAGTATCAAAATAAGCATATGTCAGACTTCATTAATTAAGAACTATTGACCTCACTCAGAAAACTCCAAGAAGGTCTCCATCACAGCCTAATTTCAGGTAGATTTCTTCGGTTCATCTCTAAGGTTCAGTAACTTCAAGTCTCTTATTCTTAGTACCTATGTTCATATTATTACCCCTTTTGTCTCCAAAGGTAGAAACATCTCCAGGCTTGGCCTTCTATGCCTATTATTATCCCAATCATAAATTCATTACTTCACAGAGAGAAGCATTTAACAGAACAAGCCTAGGGAAACCTGACCCAAATTAACAGGTGATAGCTCCAGTCCTTTTTCCACTTTCTCTTCTTGCCCCACTGACATTTCCATATAATGTCTGGCATATAAACATCTTGGTGCAAAAAGCACATTTTACCTTTTTATAAAGTGTTCATAGCACCTTCAGAAAACATGTAATTACTGCCAAAGTAAACTTTTGCTGTTTGAATGAGTCCTATACACATCTTCAGTTTCAAAAGTAAAATTAAGAACAAAATACAATTTAAAAGACAACTTTTCAAGGTACCTTTTTACATTTTGAAGGATTTATAGAGCAAGATCACATCTCATTTCCTTAAGTTACCTGCAAGACACTCAGGAATTCTTGGAGCACAACAAAAAGCCAACTTAGCTATAAACATGACACATGCATAGCAGAAATGAAACAAATAATAAATTTTTTAAAAACTAATTATTGGAGCCTATACTTTCCAGCAGAATTTCACTCTTCTATTAATTCAGATCATTCTTTACCAATAGGTGAAACCAGCAGGATCAATGTGGAACTGTGCAAAAAAGAGCAGCAATAATATAGTTTGCAAAGAGATCCAAGAAAGTGTTGTCTCTCTCTTGCTAACCAACAGTCTTCTCTCTGATCCCTTATGCTTTTGCCATTCATCTAAGTTTGGAAGTAAGATGAAATTGTTAAATCAGAGCCTGGGGAGTACGCCAGGCTTCTGAGCCCCGGCTGTGAAAGGCACCCTCTGTCCATTGCAGACAGCAGATCTGAGACAGCCTTTCAGACCTATCTTTATCAGTCAAATCTCCTCTTGCACTCCAGAGGGAGCCCCCTGGAGAGGCTTCAGCCCCCTTGGTTGTGCTGGTGCTTGGGGGGCTCTGTGGTGCACAACCCCAGCCAGCCAGACCTCCAGGCTGCCAAACTTTCCCCTCATGCAGCCAGTTGGCTCTCAAGCAGCACTGGCCTCACTCTGCTTGCAGGACTTGTCTTTTGTACACCAGTCTTGATGTATGGAAAAATAAGATACCTGTCAGGAGAAGAAATTAAGCTCCTTTCAGTTTTATTGCATTCCTTCCACTTTATAGGTAGGTCATTACTCTCTCTTTTTGCTTTGCAAAAGACATTATAATAATAATTAACAAGTGGAAAGAGTTTGCTTTTGATTCCTTTGGATGAATTGCCTTAGAGAGACACTGTCTGAAGTAGAAGAGATTAGTACTGTATTTACTAACATGCCATAGGCTCAATGAGAGAAGGAGGGACTAATCCCTTAAAAAAGGGCTGTTTGTTATAAAACCCACCACAAGTAATCAATATACCCCAAAAGAGCAAAGACAATGATGGAGCAAGCCCTTAATGTGAACCAGACTGAATAACATGAAACAATCAGCTTGATGGGTGAAGTAGTGATTTGGCAAATGTTCTGACGCTCCTTGCCATGGGATTTCCGGACAGTCATGGTGAAAGTACATAAACACGCCTCATCAGAAATAACATTAGCAACAGGCACAGCAGTAATGCACAGCTGGGCTGCTCATTCAGAAAAGGGATTCCTTCCTTTACCCGATACTAAATCTTACCCTCTGCATGGTGCCACAGAACAACTTGGTTATGAACTTTATATCAAAAATTCACTTCCATCCAAATACTTTTGGGCTGGAGGTGCAACAGTGTGATGGTTAAGTTCGTATTTCATTCCAAAAACGAGAGGTTCCTTGCACAAATCCACATCCATTATGAATATTAGAGGAAACAATCCAGGAGCTGGCGCTCTCTGCCTCCCAGTCTCATGATCTATCCATTACACAAAGAAATTCTGTGTTCCAGTGACAAGATTAGCCAGGGCTTTAAGCCAAATCAATTTCCTCACCTGGAAAGCAAGAATAAGAGGGTTAAAACATGTAAAGGGTTTTAAACACAGTGAAAATGCTAATTGCTATTCTGCATACAGCAACTGAGTCTTGATTTAATTTTGTTGTTGTTGTTTTTGTTTACATTGTATTGAAGGAACTTCTCCTATCCCTGGGGAGTGTGAACTGTGCAGAATGAAGAGAAGCAGAAGAGGGATGTCTCATTTTGTCAAGAAAGGGATTCAGTCCCTCTAGGAAAGGGAACATAATACATAAAATCACTTTCTAAATCTTCAGCTCCTGAGCTACTAATCCAGGGCTCTTTCAATGTCTTCAAATTCAGATTATCTCCTAAATGTCCAGCCCTTCTCGCTGATTAGCTGCAAACAGATGTGATCTTTTTTGGTGACAGCAAACTTGGGGGGGATTTGAGACAATCCCCTAGACTGGAAATCAACAGCAATAGTTTTATACAAAGGTTTGTTTTTTTTGGATAAAAACATCAGGGCCCATGGGAAACATTCCTGCACTAAAGTCAATCTTTGATTCCAAAATCTGACATCTCCAAGATACTAGAGATCTTTCCAGAAAACAAGACCATCACTCAAAGTGTGACAGGGACTTCTAACTGTTACAACATCATCTCCAAAAGGCATTGGCACTGAGCTTTAAACACTGAACACTCAGGTTTGATGCAGCTCCAGGAAAGTGCTTTGCTAAGCTTCAGAGAGGATGTGTTAAATTTGGAACATTGTCCAAAGATAAAACCAATTATTTTCACCAGAAGTCCATCTAATGTTTTGCAATGACCTTAGAGCAGGCAGATATAACAAGGGATGGCAAGTAGCCACTGATATGAATGATATTTCATCCCAGCTCCAAGGTCACTTGTCAAATACAAATAGCGATCAAATACAGAGAAGACACATGGTGTTCAACATGTAGCACAAGGCTGAAGGGAGCTTGCAGTATGGCTGAGGGACAGTGTCCTGCCTTCTACAGGAGCTTCCAGTTTGTTTCTCCAGTACTGAGGACCTGATCAATACAGGGAACAACTTTATCTTGCAGAAGATGGCAATGTAGGCCAACGTTTCTCCTGCATTTTTTAGTATGTTTATATCTCTGTAACAAATAGCTTTACTATGCTCTTAGAGGTATCATCATGATCACCTAAATAAAAAATATGTCACCCAAAATGCACTCCAAGTCACTCAAACTAGGGTAGATTCCCACTCCCACTGGAGTATGTCCCCTGGCAAGATGCTGATTCATGGCTCTGCTGCTCTGACTCCACTGTGTCCTGTTTATTCAGGTGCTTTCTGCACAGATCCTGGTGCTTTAGACTCCTGTTTCAAACTACGTTATCCACAGCAACAAGCAGATGGCATCACAGCACCCTTGCTCCATTTGCTTTCCTTATCAACACCACACTGCAAACCAAGTGTGGAAGCTGTTCCGGATCAGCAGTTTTGATCCAGCTTGCTCTTAGTCAGATCCATTTTGCAATGCTAAATGCTGCCGAGAAGAAAGGGTTACGGTACCACAGCCTCACTGCTCAGACGCTGCATGGCTGCACATTGGGGCTGCAGAGCCAGCTCAATCTTTCAGGTGCTGCCAGCAATATCAAGGGCAACACAGAGCAGCCCAGCATGGTCGCTGCATATGAATTCCTGATTATTTATGGAGCACCATTCAAAATTGTTCTCTGGGCAAAATGATCGAGGGATGTCCAAGCAATTTCCAAAATATTGTGACAATATCCTTTTGAGGTAAAGGCGGCATTATCACAATTTTCAGATGAGACATTAACAAACTATTTCCACTAATTTTAAAAGCCTGCCTTAAAGACTTCAAGAATCCCAGGTTCTAGAATTCACAGCACTATATACTGCTACGACTGCAGTCCGCAATAGGTGCTACCAGGGACTTGCTGTACTATATGTGTGTAGCACAGCCCCGTTATCTCCAGCTGAAGCCATCAAGACTCAGCAGTTCTAATCAAAGCTGTGTGTCTCAAGCTAAGTGCTGACCAGAGGAGGTAAAAGTGACCTTTTCCAAAACAGCTGAAATGACTTGGCTGCATCCCATAAGAATTTTGTCTATGGAGACACAGAAACAGGATTCAGCCCTCCAGAGCAAGATTGAGCTGATCTGATCTGAGAATGACCTGATTCCTCCTGCAGGCTCATTCCCCACTGAAGACACTGCTTTGAGATCATCTCATCCATACTTTGATGCCAAGGGGCTGAGTAAAGTTGCTCAGATGGTCCTATATCCACTTAAATTGAAACCTTAATCATCTTTTCAAAAAAGAGTACTTTGTGGTTTGTTTGGTTTGTTTGTTTGACATTGAATTTGAGGAAGAGGAATTTCTGGTGTGTTGATGTTGTGGCACATACTGACTTTCATAGTTCTACTGGGCACATATCAGACTCCCACGAGATAAGAGTCTGGCAACTGACAGCTGTTGTAGATTGCCATACTTTTGGTAACTGCTATCTGCAGAGAAATAAAGCACGTGTTTTGGCCAGTGGCTATGATTTCTGTTGCCCAGAAACACTGAGACTTTTGACTCTCTGACCCAACTTCTGACCCAACTTCTGGCAGGCACTGTGGTTCAAAGGCATTTTGTCCTGTGGTTTTTGCCTGTTGTTCCTCAATGCCCAGCTTCTTGTTCCTGTTCTCTCTCAGATGTTCCTTTGACTTTAGTCTTTGTCATGGGTTCCTTGTTCCAGTTCTTGATCCATTTGCTTAGTTCCTTCACACCCTGGGCTAGTGTAACTTTCTGTTTCACATTTGACTCACCTTCACCAGGGGTCAGTTTAAACCACCAGACTTTACTCTGTAATGGCTGAGCTTGAAGTGCCCATTCCCTTCATCTGCCTCTGCCCTTGGGGCGGCGACTGCGTGGACTTCCTCAGCAGTGTATCAAAGTGGTAAGTCTCACAGAAATTCACAGGGTTTTGATTTCTCTGTGCAGGAGTCTCTTCTGGAAACCAGGCAAAGACTTCTAAATCACGTGGATGGTTTGGCCAGTTCTCCCTCTCATGTCCACTGAAAACTACAAGTCTTTTCATTATTTCAGGCAGATGTTAGTGGATGATTCAGGGATCAGATACATGTAGTTGCCAGCCACTGAGCTGAAGAAGTCCAAGAGAGAGTCCAAGAGATGATAAAGTTGAGCAAAACTGAGAGTTATCCAAAGCTTGTAGCTTGCACTCAGCTCCCCTGGGAACACACAACACACACTGAGCAATGGATTCCAAAATATTAAGAAATAAGCTAGCGTGTAAGAAAAATAAGGATCTCCTGTTGAATTAAGGAGTTAGGTCATTAATGCTTGTTCATATTACATTACTCACACTTGAGAGACAAATAACTATCTGTTGCCTCACTAACCCACATATTTATTTGAACAAATATTTCCCAAGAAGTAGGGAGAGAGAACCATTTCAACAGAAAAGTTCTATATTATGGTCTTGTCATAACAAGCCACTTCACAATGCACTGATGTGTAGAGTATACAAGCATCCATTGTAAAAAGCTATTGACTGTATCTCATTTTATGGTGCTGACATGTTTGTTCATTCACAGAGGTCATCGGCTCACAATGGGGCCTCTCATTTTCATATGCCTTACTGAGGTTTTGCTGTATTTCAGAACCAAACCTTAGTATGAGCATTATTAACTCAGAAGATCATGATCAGTGCCATATAAAGTCAATTTATATAGAAATCCTGCAATCATTCAGAACAAATTTGTCTATAAAAATATCTACAATCTCTGAATGAAAAGGACATAGAACATGATTAACTCAACTTCACATGCTTAATAAGTTTAACAGAAGGCTGACCTTTTAAAAAGAAAAAGAAAAAATACCCAATCTTAAACGAAAAAACCAAACCCTGTTTTTCTCCAGGCTGAAAATGCTGCTCAGCTGCCTGTTTACAGGCTGGCTTGTAAACACGGTGCTGGGCACAAGCTGTGTGTGGAGGTGAATCGCTGCTTACGCTTTAACCAAACCAGTCAGTTCTTGCCACTGGAGAGCCAGCGTGACCCTCAGCCCAGCCAGCAGAGCCACACCAGGTGCTGGCACAGTGCCTCCTCTGCCCGATCTACTGCAGCAAGCCAGGGCTGTGCTGGGCAGCCAAGGGCGGAACGCTATCAATCCAGGCAGTAGAAAACACAATGTTGAAAGACAAAGGCTCTGAAAAAGTAAACCAAGAAGCTATGGGAGTAGACAGCAGCTCATTACCAGATTGCCCTCACCCTCACACATGCACATACAGTTTTAACCATCTCTGTAATCGTCTCAAGGGCATGAAAGACTATCTGGGGGCGTGTACCGATGCTGTCTGCATAAAAGCACTTCCATCTCCTGGTTCTGCTCCTTATCTCAACGGGCTTTGAAACTTTGACATCCTGAGCAGCTCATATCTGAGGCTGTAGAAAAGGAAAAAAATAGCAGAGGAAAAGAAAATGGAGAGAAGAAAGATGGAGACACAAAAGGAAAAAGAGGGGCTGGGGAGAAGAGAAGAAGCCCAAGAGCTGATGGGGTGCAAGGTGGCCCTTGTCCATACAGTGCATTCAGCTTGTGACAGCTATACAACTGTTCACCGTCCAGTCTCTTCCCCTTCTCCAGCCTGGCAAGGTACAATATAAGCAGGCACATGAAGTGTCCAGAATAGCTCACCTAAACAGCTGTCATGGCCAATGAACATTCAATCACGATGCAGAAGGATGATTGAAGAAAGAAATCCTGGCAGTTAGGACTGCAGCTCTGGTAATCTTAAGTGTTTCTTGTCTGTTTTATCCTGCCTCCCTGGAAGAGCAGAAAAGTAATTTTCACACAGATAGATGACTTGATAAGTAATTGCAGGAAGAGAGAGATGGTGCTTTCACAGAGAGGAACTCTGCAGATTACAAAAAAAAAACCCCAAACCAAAGAAACAAAAAAACCAAACCCAAGAAACAAACTCAAAGAAGCCTGAATGATAGCAGGATCCAAAAAGCTGGGGTAGTCATGTTCCGCTTATGAGTGTCAAAGCCCCAAGAATATTAAGTATTATATGTACAACCACTCACCACCTGGAGCTTCTTTTAATAGTAATGCTATTATGGATGCTTTATACAAATTTAAGTAAGAGTTTAAAAATAAAAATGCCCTAAGATTTCCAGCTTCCTTGTTCCTCTGTAGCAGAGAGGTGACTGTCAGTAGTTGCTTAAGGAACCAGCATGTGGAGCAGGGTCATGCTAACCCGAAAGTCTGTCCAGACGGAATCTTCCCATCATCCTCAGGTGAAGCCTCCTTCATATTTCAGTACAAGAAAGTTAGATGAATGAGTAAAATGGCACTTAAACTGGGAAAGCTGGAAGGGGTTGTCAATGGCCTCATAGTATCTGCCTAAATGGTGACACCGATTGCCTAAAATTGGTTCAGACTCTAGGGGCAGGTTCAGGTCATTGGCTCAACTCAGAACCACAACCCTATTGATAAAAATATAGCTCCTCCACGCACAAAGGGCAATTCCTGATTGTATTTCTGTGCAGGACAAGTACACATCACATACTTAATTAGGGAACAGGTAAATCAGGTTCAAAGTATATTTGATTTTTGGAAAACAAGTGTGAACCACATATTTAGAAGCTCTTTCTATTCTGGATAGCATAAATCATTAAAGGAACATTTAAAGAGAAAATCCAAGCTGTTAGTTTCAGATAGATGACAGGTATTCAGCCACGATACATCGCTTGGCTCTGGAGAAGAAATGGAGCTCTAGCTAGTTTCTAAAGTAACACCAAGGAATACAGCACTCAAGGACAAAGGTCAAAAATTAAGCAACTGGTTTATGTTATTCACAATATCAGTGTCTTGTTTTCATTTTATAAATGTTTGCCCCCAATTCAATTGTTGAACTTTCATCGAAAGATGAGTACTGATTTGAACTGCTCTCTGCACACTATTATAAAGGTGTTCCTATCTCCTCCATCATAGCAATAGTCAACCACCAATTCCTTGAAGTACTTTATAATTCTCTTACAATATAATTGCATTTCTCTCTTCTATGAGATGTACAAAAAAGCTTTGTTGTCTTTCCTTCTCTGTGTCTTGTCCTAGCTTGTAAGTGCTGAGTGTTTTATTAAGCACCTGGAACATTTTCAGTGCTGTAAAAACAAATGTTTATTTTCAAATACGAGTATTAAAGCAACTGAAAGTGTTCAATATTTTGAAATTAAGTCAGGTACTCAATAGCCAACATATGAATTCCAACACCCTAAAACTGCTGTATCCTTTGAAAAAAAGCATTTGAGATAGAGAAACAATTTTTTTTATACACACTGCTCCAAACACAAGAAAGATGCTTGCATAGACTCTGGGACTGTGAGATGTCCATAAGGGACAAGGAACACCTATGCCCTGTCTTCAGAGATGAGAAATAAGCTGTAGTAGCCTGCTGGCCACAGAGCTGGGAACAGACTGTGGAAAACCATGACAAGAGAGACTCAAACCCCCAAGTTCAGGGTATCATCCTGCTTCAAAGCAATGGAAACTCTCTGCTTTGGTAGATGTCTTTGAGTGAGCTGCCTTTCTTGAAGACTGGACATCTCTCAGATGACTGTTACATCAATAAACTGGAATAAGACCTGAAGGTAAAGCAATACTAGAGGAAAACAAGTGAAGATGGCAGCAGCTCCATGGGTGAGTCCACAATACCTAAAAGCCTTAGACTGCCTTAGGAAGGTGAGTGATAGAACTGACCCAATATTTCCAAGTCTCTCTTCACTATGGTCAGAGACCATTTCAGTCCTTCCTCTTCCTTCTTCTCAACTTCTAGTTTTTCACTGTACAGAAGAACTAGGCATTAAGTGACTAAAACTAGCAAAACAATAACACACTGTTGATAATTTTCATGAACACCACATCAACTTGAAAAACTGTACTCAAATATTTCCAAAACTGCTAAGAAAACTTCTTTCACCATATGCTTATTTGACTCCTGGGAGGCAGATGAACTACAAAAAGACCAAAGTCTCTCCTGTAGCACCAAAATTTAAGGTGTGACAAAACATGAGAAATTTAGCAAAACAAGTGTCTGGAAGCTCAGCAGAGCCAGTACTGTGAAGTGAAGCAGGTCTGGGGCTGCTTCTACATATGCTGTAGCTGGGCACTGCAGGAAAACTGTAGCCACCTTTCTGTTGCTCTCTCAGTGACCCCTTGGGTCCTGCACTGAAACCCACACCCAGGTAGACACAGCCAGACTTGGCACCAGCTGTTCCAGCACCCACGAGAAACAGAGGGTTACTCACACAAATTTAAACAGCTTTTAAATTGTGAGTGAGTTTGAGTCATTCATCCTTTTCCTGGAAAGGTGAGGAACAGATAACTTCCAGAAGAGACTTTTTTTTTTTTTTTTTTTTTTCTGAAATAAGTTTTTGAAAACTGGAAGAGTCAGTCAGGTCTTGAAATGTGCTTTCACTCCTAATGTGCTTTCAAAATTTTTCCTTCTTTATAGGGCATAATTTCATTTAGAACTTTATCATTTATTTAGACTTTACAGCACAATGTTTACAAAACACAGGAACATTTAGAAAAAGTGCATTTTCAGAGCAAATAAACATTATCCTGAAATTCAGTTCTGTGGATAAAATTAAAATAGAATAAAATAGAATAATACATGAAAATAGAAAAAACAATAATTAAAACCATCTATTTAACCTGAAATTACCTTTGGAGTAGTTTTTGAAGAGAGTTTATTTTGCCCTTTATTGTTGAGACCACTTCTTTTTTAACATGGCAAAGAAAAAAAAAACTGTCAGTCATGGAATCTCACCTTACAGCAGCCTTCCAAAACATCCAACCCAAATGTGATTCAAAACTTTCACTCAAACAATTCACAACAAAATTAAGACTCCCAAGGAGGTGCAGATGTAAAAACTCGAATTCACCGTACCATATTGTTTTCTCAGAGTGAAGTCGCAAGGAGCTGTTGAGCAAAATTAATTGGCTGCTGCTGCCAAAGAGAGTTTTGCTCCTGCTCATGCCTTCCTCCCTCCGTCTCCCCACTCCACCCTCAGCTCCACAAGATGTGCATCAGCCTTGCTGCCTTCTCAGCCTCTGCCCAAAAGTTTTATCTTGCTAACACATAATGACCTGAACATGCTGGAGAGCTTGGTGGAGTGGAATCTGATGAAGTTCAACGAGGGCAAGTGTAGGGTCCTGCACCTGGGGAGGGTTAGAGGTTGACCTGAGGCACCTCCACAGAGAAGGACCTGCGAGTCCTGGTGGACGTCAGGCTAACCATGAGCCAGCAGTGTGCTCTTGTGGCAAGGAAGGTCAATGGTTTCCTGGGTGGCCCACAGGTCAAGGGAGGTTCTCCTCCCCCTCTACTCTGCTCTAGTGAGACCACATCTGGAGTACTCTGTCCAGTGCTGGGCTCCCCAGTTCAAAAGAAACAGGAAACTACTGGAGAGAGTCCAATGAAGGGCTACAAAGATGGTTAGGAACTGCAGCATCTCTCTCATAAGGAAAGGCTGATAGACCTGATCTGTTTAGCCTGGAGAAGACTGAGAGAGAATCTTATCAATGCTCACAAATCTAAAGGGCAGGTGTCAAGAGTATGGGGACAGACTCTTTTCAGTGATGCCCAGTGATAAGACAAAGGGCAACAGGCACAAACTGCAACATGGGAAATTCCACCTGAACACACGGAAAAGCTTCTTTACTGTGAGGGTGATGGAGCACTGGAACAGGCTGCACAGAGAAGGTGTGGAGTCTCCCTCTCTGAAGACTTTCAAAACCTGCCTGGACATGCTGTGCAACCTGGTCTGGATGACTCTGCTTTAGCAGGAGGGTTGCAATAGATGATCTCCAGAGGTCCCTTCCAACCCCTGCCATTCTGTGATTCTATAAATACCCCGATTCTATTCTCTGGTTAGAGAGCCACAGAAAAGCCCGGTTAGCACTCAGAAAATCCAGCGTGGTACTGCGAGGTTAGGAGCTGAGGGAGGAAATAGCTCCTGGCCACAGTAGTGGCAAGCTTTTAGATCAGCCCAAAGTGAAATTGCATGAGTACCCTTTAACTCAAGAAATAACAACCAAAAAAATCTAGCCAAATAAGCTTTCAATTTTCGCTGTCACTTTATGATGTTTACCACATCCCAAACACCATACCAGGTGAAGTGTTTTTCAGCAAAATACAGTCTTTCAAATTAAATCCTGGGTCATTTACATCAACAAGGTTTCTAATGCTGTAGATTTATCTGGACAAAAACAGTAAGAGAAGAAAACCTTGGAAATATGCGTAGAAGAACCATATTTACAGTATCAGATGATTATGGAATAATGCAGATAAATATTAGTTGCCATGGCTTAATGAATATGTAAACATATATTATTATTGCCATTTAAAATTGTAAACCCAAGAAATAAATATAGAAATGAATAAACCACATATATGAAAATGTAAACATTTAACAGCAATTAAATCTCATGCAAAACATTTCTATTTACGTTGTGTTAGGGCTGCTGTACAATACTGAAGCTCCATTAAAAATGAGGTTCTAAAATTCCTGTGAATAAACTGTTTTAAGGAACTGAAAATATCGACATGACTAAAAATGCCTTATAATTTAGAAAAATTATCACTTTTCTGTGAATAAGAAATCAATTAAAACTAACCAGCTTTTCTATCCCAAAAAGCTAAACAGTGTCAGATATCTTGTTATCATTGATATGAACCCTAATACCAGTACTTTACGGGATGGCACAATTTATGACAGAAAGATGGTGCCAGCTCACCCAAGAACTCAGCGAGGTTGTGTCCTGCTGCCCTTTCTCTGTTGCACAAGGAGAGACTGACAAGGCCTGGTAGTGAACCGATCAAAGCTGAAACGCATGCTTACTCACACACCTAATGAAAGAAGCTATATTCTAATTAGCTACTGGAGCATGTCTACAAATCTGAGAGATGCAGCAATTACTTTGTGGACATTTTATTCTATAATTATGCTGAGAAAAAAAAAAAGGAAGAAAAAAACCCCCAAAATGAAAAGTCTGCATTGAAAATGCACATAGGTCTTTAAACTTTACATATTTGCCCTAGACATAGATGTATTATGTTTAATAATGAAAATAAAGGAATACATGTTAAAAACTGAGATGTCAAAATAAATTCCCCAGACTTTGGTCTCTATGCATTTTCAACAACATATGCATTTCACTTTATATGTATAACACACATTCTTCCAGGATTTGGGTAGTACCCCACTTAAATATTTCTTCTTTTGTTTCAAGAAGAATGCAGTACAAACCAGAAGTTTTAACTCAAAAATCAGAACCCAGACCAAAATCAACTGCATAGATTACAGCCAACCTACAAGGTTTGAGGCTGGTGAGGTTAAAGAGCTTAATTCAATGTCAAATACAAAGTTTTAACTTCATATCAGGTTGTAACTTTTAAACAGTCATTGATTTTTTCAGAATAAATACCCAAGCTAAACCATGATCAGCCAATCTTTGGCAGGCAAAGGCCTCTGTTTCCTAAGCCTTCCCCAAGTACCCATCACTTCCAGGGAACCACCGCAGTAATTTCACCACCAAGAATGGAAGATCAAAGAAACCCTGAAACCCGACTGTAGCAGCAAGGTCCCTGCACTGTGGCAGGACGAAACATCCCATAAACATCCTCTGCAGACATCTGATAATCTGCTGCTTAAAAACCTGCAAGAAGAGAACTTTCTTACCATCATTAGTTGCCTGTCAGAATATTTTCTATTTGAACATTCAACAAAACCAGTTTTGCTTGCAAATAAAGGTAATCCCTGCATTCCCACAGGAAATATCAAGAAGAACTGATAAACACTGTTGTAGCAATCTTTTAGCTCTTAGAAGGGAGAGTTCCTTTCTCAGACATTTTTTTATTCTAAACCAGAATACTCCGTTCCCTTTGCTTTTTCTTATATGCAACACTAACTATTGTTTTCATCTGAGGAACCTCCCCATTCATTTCTCAAAGTGTGTTGCCACAAATCACTGGCACTTGATAGAGTATTTTCACATCTTATATATGAAAATATTCCTGTTAATTCTTAAGTGAACTTTACTTTTGCAATAGTATCGAGTTGCTCACCTCTGTGCAACCAGATGCCTTTTTTCCTTACTTCAACTTGCCGGATGAGGGGATGGCTTGTTTCCATGCACTTACTTTCCTTTAGGCTCAGTATTCACATTCATTCCTACTGAATTTTAGCTTGCTGCTTTTGGATCACCTGTGCAATCTACCAAATTGTTCTGACTTCCAAGCACATCTACTCGTTTGTGAGCGCTGCCCGCCTATGCTGCACCACCTGCAGACCTCAAACTTACTTTGTATTGCATCAAACATATCAATGGATGTTCTGAACCAGGACCGTGACATAACCTCAGAAACTGCACTGGAAAAGTATTTCTGATTCTGACTGCCCTTCAATTTTCTATTAACGGTGTTCCTTAGCATATATTCAATAGTTCACTTAAAGTCTTATGGCCACATATATGATGGTAGAACTACCGCATTACAGGTATTGCAGCTCTGCCTCAGTTCTGTGCTTGTATCACTGAACAATATGTTTTCCCTTAGCATAAGAGTGTAAATCCACATCTCCAAAAGTAGAAACTACACCAGTCTAAATTATCCATGACCTCATTTTTAAAAAATAAATGCATCTGCCCTCACTCTCCCAAACAATTCCAGCTTTCATTGCTTATTAGCCCAGGTCTCCCACAAACACCTTTGGCACTGTTACCTCACTCTGTAGCCAAGGGAAAAACATTGAGCTATTACTACAGCCTCCCAGCGATTCACAGTTCATGATGCTAATGTAACAGCTCACTGGCTTGAGGGGTGCTAAGCTGAGCCACACGCATAGCTAGCCTATCCAAAACATGCTCAGAACCCCACTCTACTCACGCTTAGGTGTTTTCCTGTTCCTGGTGCACCTTTAGCTCCCCTAAGCTGTAAGAGCTTACCGTCATTGCTACGCACCAAGCAGCAGCTGGGGAGAGGCTACTGTACTGCCCAGGTCCATCACTTCTGAATCCAGCCCAAACATACCTTAACATGTGTCCCACATACAGCAATTAGCACCAACTATCCATGCAGTACTAAAGGAATATGGTCTTTAAATAACAAAATAAGTATATGTGCATTACAAAACACCTGAGTCTATCATCTTTCCATTCTACAGATAATTTGTTATTACAAAAACTACAAGATTCAACAGTAGGTATATAATATAAAAGTATTTATTAACTTTAATGAAACAGAATATGGCTTAAAATTTTTTTTTTGGGTCCCTGTTAACTTTCTCTCTCTGCCATAAGAAGGAGAATCAGTCTTTCACAGGAATTTGGGAAAAATAAAAAAAATATTGAACCCAAATACAACCATCTTATAAAAAGCTAAATGTGAAGTGAACTCTGGGCAACAGAAGTCAACTGGTGCACGGAAATAAAACCCCTGCCTCTACGTACAAGTAAAGAAAACACATAAAAAGTGTCGGAGATTATTTACCTCAATTATCAAAACTTCTAAAAAGTTTTTTAAGTAAAACACTTGCTGGGTGTAAATAGTACACTGCATAAAACACAGCTAAAGAAATGTAAAGGTATCCATCATTTAAAGTCCCAGACCTAGCTTAATCTACTAACATTTTTCTCCTGTGGATTCATGAGCTGAGCATTCATGCTTCCAAAAAAACAACCCCTCAGCAGGAGAAAATGGATATATTTAAATCTTCAAAATTTCTAACTTTTCAAAATTTTTTTTAATTTTTTTTTTTTTTTAGCAAAGTCAACTTTCAAAAGCATATTCCAATGTCAAGCTTGAAGAAAAAATTCTGCCTCTGTCAAAATAATTTGCAAACTTTATTGTATTTTTAAAAGCCTGATTACAGGACAAAACATGCATTAAGCAGTTTGCTAAAATTCCAAAAACATAATTGCAGAATGTCATTATATTCAAAGGGTCATGTCCATAATAAATACCTGCAGCTTAAAAGCAGCTTGGAATTTTTAAAGAGTTTTAGTATGTGAAGAAGGCAAATGTTCTATATACTGTTCTTAAAATTCTGACATTACATTGCAGTGGTTAAAGCAAGAAACAGCTCAACTGAAGACTACAGAAAATCCCTGTCTTCTCAAGAGGTCTACACTTAGTTATACAATACTACCCTGAAAACAGCACTTCACCAAAGATCCAACAATTGGCTTCTGCTTAAAACATACTCTGCTTCATAACACCCCTCAAAGGATTAAAACATAATTGATTCTGGCAGTACACATGGTCAGCATGATGTGCAGGGGGTTGCCAGTGCACATGGGGCCCTTACATAAAGGGCTGTTTTCTTTGTTAAAATGGAAAAAAGAGTGGGAGGTGTGGAGAACAGTGAAATACAAAATGACTCAGAATCATAAAACATATTTTTTGAATCAGATTATTTCAACAACTGCATATGCAAACAGAAGGCTTCAAAACAGGACGGTGGCAGAGCTTCTTTCTGAATTGCTAAGGCAATTCACATATTCTTATTTCCATAAAAAAAGATAGAAGCTATAGTTATATACATCCTTCTAAGTATCCAGAGAATACTGCAAGTTGAACTCCACAGAAGCCATCAGTATCAGTCTGAAAGTGACGGGGAATGGATAGATCGTGCACTGGCTGGACTGTTAGAGAAAGCAAAAGGATCCTTTTCCTTTTCCTTATTATCGTGTTTATGTTTATGCTTATGCTTATGCTTGTGTTTCTTCTTCTTTTTCTTGTGCTCGTGGTGATGGTGGTGATGGTGATCACTATGTTTTGAGGAGTTTGATTCTTTACTAAACACAGAAAGTGGAGCTGCTGAGACAGGGTGCATGTTCATCTCTCCTGTGGATTGCTCTTTACCTAAAAGAATGGATATAGTTGGATTACTAAATGTTTAACTTGCATTCTTATCAAGCATAAGAAATACTGAAATATTAGATAGAACCTACATTATCATTTAAACATGCAAATCTGTTTTGATATTTGTACCATTAGCTTTTTGGGTTTTTCAGTAAAGGCTCTGAACATGCCATTGACAATTTATACAGAGGTACTCCTTCCTCCCTAACAGTGTAAATGTATCCCAGACACTTGGGAACTGTAAAGAGCTAAGAAACTGCAAGTTACACCAGCTTCTGGAAATTTATTTTCAAACAGGTAGGAATGCCACTATACCATGAATAATGAAAATATAATTGGTTATGAAAACAGTGATATAAAGTGCAGGACTGGCATACACTGAAGTGCAGTTCTGGGATATGAGCTCCTCTTACTTAGGTGCTAAACTGTAAGAACGTACAAACTTTTTGATACTGAAGAATTAAACTGCACCATAAAATCAAATTTAGTCTATTGGAAAGATTATACAAAGTTTTGTTCATAAACAAAAAGCAAATTCCAATAGAGACAATTACACCATATTTATTAGTATATAATTCAGAAATACACTAGAACTACTTACATATTGATCTAGCCAGGTATCTGAATCTGAAGACAGAAATTCCTGAACAACTTTCTTGTTATCTTTTTGACTCACTTAACATTTCATACAAAAACTGCAATAGCTTCAAGGGTAGGAATTAAAGGGCAAAAGTCTAAGACTAACATTGTTAACAAGGGGAAACACAGAGACAAACCCTTAAAACTTCACAGCTTTGTTAGTTACAATCTGGGGAATTACTTTTATGTGGAAACTGAACCTGTAAGTCTAGATACTACATTTGTAACAACCTCAAAACAAAGCTAAGCCTCTTTTAAAAATTTTAACCCACCATAACTGGTGTAAGAGCAGGGATGAAGCAGCAGTAGTGTCAAGTGCCAATGAAGACCAAGGATGCAATCAAACAGACTCTCTTGCCTCTGTTGCACTATCTGGCACTTGAGCAAATTTCCTGCTGTTTACTGAGCTACCAACTACCAGTAAAACAGTCTGCATTAGTGCTGCTTTACTTATTTCAGGTGGCTTATTAAAAAAAACCCCAAAACATAAACAACAAAAACCCCCCAAACAACAACAACAAAACATTTAAAGCAGTTAAACATCATTGACTGAAGCAAGTTAGGGAGCAAATACAACAGTAGCTTAACCTTACAGAATTGGCAGGATGGTGATGAGCATCTAGAGACTGAAAAGGGCAGGAAGGTCTTCAGGAAGGGGAGAAATGGGATTCAGCTGTAACTCAAGGGCTACTAACACTAGAGACAGTTAACATTGGTAATATGGCACAAATGTCATTACAAAAGTCTACTTTTACTGAGCCAGTGCAAAGAGTACACACACACTTTCTTCACAGATGTCAGTGATAGCTATAAACTGCTATTTTTTTAAATGCAAAAAATAACAACTATGCAGAAAATTTCCTCCTACTGTTAAAGAGTGCTTGGAATCAAGAATCAAATATATCGATCATGGACAATGGTTCAGAGAGGATGTATGCATACTACTGAACTCAGGTGTCTGAAAATGGAGAGACCTGTAAAAGCTCTATAAAAAAATGGTACATATTTGTACTGTAAAATTCACTATCACACAAATTCACTTGCAGAACACTTTTTCTTAATTTCCTTTTAATTGACATTTGCTTAAAAGTCCATGCTAGAAATCTGCCAAACTAGGAAAGCAAGGCTAAATAGAAATTGCTTTACAGGGCATGAATACCATCCCCATATCAAGGGGAGTAGCAGGACTGCTGCAAGGAGGCATTGAGCACTCCCTCTTCCTGCAGGGAACCCACATTCTCCTGGCAGAGGGAGCAGGACTGGAACCCAGGTTTCTCAAATCACAGAAAAACAGTAAGTGGAGGATGAGCCCAGTAGCTCACTTCTGAAGTGGTTAGTAGCATTCCTTGGAAGAAAGTGCACATACATGTGTCTATCCACTTGGATCTCCTTCTGTTTGGGATGTGGAGATTCCAATGTAACTATTGGCTTTGCAGTGTTCCAGCTAGCTGGGTAGGTGTTTAAAATTTGACAGGATTACTATCCCATGGGAGAAAGATCAGAAACTTTGTGCACACCTTGCCACAGGGACCAACAGAAACCCTGTAGATATTGTGAGAGAGAATAAAATATGAATCCCGTAGTTTAATTTCAGAATGAAAGGGGGTTAGATCTATATAAGCTTTAAGGTAACATTTTCTGTCATTATAGAAATTGCTGTCAGATAATTAAAACATTCTGCTCATCAATTATCTAGGGTAAGTTTTTTTCTTTTTAAGAATCACAGGTGCATGAACATTGAACAGTGTTGTTGGGTAGTCTGTTTTACCTATTTTGTTCTTATTTTTTTACTGAATTTTTATTATTTAGAATTTAGGAACATGTAACTTGAGACTAACATGCCAACAAGCTTTCATAAGATTTTCCACATGGTCCCTCCTATATTTCTGATTTTGTGTGAAGAGGGTGGGACACCACAGACTTACAGTCTCTGTTTCTTTGAATGTACACTCTAAAACAGCTGGCTTATGTAGGACTTTTCCAAACTGACTTGTTAAAAATTACCCCATTTGCACCCTGATTTATTCAAATGTCAAAAAGGAAGATACCAACTTCACAAGTTGCAGTAAAGGGTAAGGCCCATGGTTCCAGGGTTTCAACTGAGGACAGGCTGGTGCTCCAGAACCTGACAATGACCACCTCTGGGAAGAAGAGGACATCAACACAAGCACGCAAGCACTTAAGAGTGTCACTCCCAGAACCCAAAGAAAACTTGCTAATGAGAAAAGGAATGCACTCTCTTTGCCTAGGAGTTGAGCTGCAGCTCTGGCTAGCATTTTCTATAAATAGAGAACACTAAAAAAGCTGAGAAGATATTAAAAACTGTTTTTAGAATTACACTGGTTTTCCTTACTTCTACTTTTCTTTTTTAATATTACCCTGGGAATATCCAAGACACACTATTTTTTAATTTAATGCAGTTTTTATGCATCTGTTGAACCATCAAAAAAGCACATAGAGAAAGTTACCAAGCATAAATAATTCCAAGCTTCCAGAATGCAAGTATGTCTTGTCATTTGTCTTAAGAAGAATCTTCAAATATCTGAAAAAAGTTACCAATTTTCTGAAGTAGAGTCTTCTTTTAAGGACTGTATGACAAAATTTAGAGTTTGAGAGTGAGAAGTCAAGTTCTAGTTTAAAAAAAAAAAAAAAAAAAAAAAAAAAAAAAAAGAAACCACCCAAAAGTTTTCTGAGGATGTGCTAAAAAAATCAGTTGACTCCAAAATAATAATAAAAAAAAATTAGCTTACTTCCAAGTTGACAGATTCATTTGACTTTATTATCTTTTAGCAGGATTTATATCCAGATAGATAATTCCATATACCTATACCAAAGCATAGCCTCTGCTACAGTATTGCACTAGATGAGCTGGTGATTTAACTAAAATATACTTTTATCTAGTAACTGTTTCATTAATTGCCTCGTTTGACTTTCATTTAACAACTACATTACTTTGTCCTTATATTAAAATAATAGCTTAACTGTGGTATTATTCTTATTACATTGACTTTACTACTAGATAAAATTCTAGACTATACCCTACTCTAAAGAAAAAGAACATCAGCAAGTCAATTCAGAATACTTTGTACCTCTGTTTCAGGTAGTTTGCTTGAAAATTTAGTTGCCAGCCTTACCCATCTTCTAGGTTTGAGAAGGATCAGTTGTTTTCTCAGAGACAGTCACAGCTACACTATTATGCTGTTTTCATTGAATCATGTAGCTGACACACTGCAGCCACACACTGATGCAATTCTCATTTATGCTGTCACTTTATCTGCAGGGCTTATGTTTCTATTAAAGCTGATTTCATGCACTTTGGGACAAAGCACTTGAAAAACTCTGAGGTACTGGTGCCCCTATAGCTAACCTGGGTAACTCTGCTGAGCTGCAGAGGAATTTTTATACAGTTCAGACCATATTCCTGTTAACTACTGTATCCACACTTGAAATGTGGTGACCTGCACCACAGGCTCAAATCTGCTGTTGTAAATGTGTAGTTTAAACATAATGACTACAATAGCTTTCCTCTACACTTTACTGCAGTATGTGCTGGATCCAGTTTCAAATTGTTCCAGAAACAATTAAATCCAGCTAAATCATTATTTCCTGAAGTTACAGACAGTAAATGTGATAAAGAAGACAAAATCCTTTAATGTCTGAGTGGGGCCTAGACCTTCAAAGGTTCATGTATATCTTCATGGTAAGCAGAGTGACCTACAAGGTCAGCAGTGGAAATTCCCCCTTTGATTATCCTGGAAAACAGCAAATGAATTAATAGAATGGCCACAGGATTTTTCTGATCTGGGTTTGAATGCTCAGGACGTGTTCTCAAAGCTCCTGAATGTGATCATAAAAAGGACTGCTAGTGCACAAGAGATCATTGCAATATTTACTTTTTTTCTTTATCACCTATCAAACTACCAAAAATATTTGGGAAAATTCTAATTAAATGTTTATTGGTGATGACCTGTTAAAGCCACAGTGACATGTAGCTTCACTGCTAGATCACACAGGCTACAGGCAGACATTTATTTTGGAAGCAGAAGAGAATAAGCCAATCAATAACCACTGGCATGTAAAGCAGAACTTTTTCAAGGTTAATTTTGAAGTACTAACTGAAGTATTATTTCAGATGAGTGAAATATTTAAACAAGAAGCAAATCTTAATCTGATTGCACTGAAGTCTGCAAGGCACAACAAGTCACCTTACAACCTGAGAGTTTAAATCTGCCGCGTACACAAAACTTGGTCTTGAAATTATTTTCATCTTAAAATAAGAGTAAGGAGCGTTACTACTATTCCTGATTTAATAGTAAATAAAATCTCATGAAAAAATAGCAAACAGTAAAAGAAATAGCAAAAAGTCTTGCATTAGAAACATGACCATGCACAGCTTTAGAGGCTCAAAGTCTAGTCTCTAGTCCCTAGGGCAGATGAATAATCAAGACAACAGCAATCTTCAGACAGCTCACAATTAATGTTTTGTTTGTTTTAGTAACTTCCTGAAAAATACATGGAATCCCTTATAACTACCATAGTCCAGAGTTTTATTATTGTAGACAGGATGCTTTAGTAGGATTCAAAACATTTTCTATATGAACAAGCACAAAAGATGTTGTAATTATAATACTGAAACCTGTAATCCTGCAAGAGTTGTAGTACAAGACTTCTTTTATTGCCCTTGCAGTGTCTCAACCCTAATCTTTCACAACCATGTGCAGAAGTATACAGAAGAAAAAAAAAATAAAGGAAAATAGTATTTTCCTGGCTTTATGGGGGTTACATCAACTTGAACAAATCCAAATTATCATTCAGGGTGGTCTGAGGAGTGTAAAAAACCAAACCAACAACAAAAACAAACTCACACAGATATGGCAGGATTTAGACCCAACATGAACTTCCTCCTGGCAGCTGCTGTTCGCAGGCTGTGTTTGGCTGGTGACCTAACACTTCATGTGACATGTGGGGATGTAACCCACAGCTGTGAGAGGAAAACTGAGTATGGACTAAGAGCTTGCTGCCTTCCGAGTAAAAGTCACAGAACTGAGGCAAATACGAGGTGTTATAGATTTACTGACAAGATACTGAGACCATTTCAGGACCTGCTGTCAATCTGTTTCACAATAATCAGTCACTGAAGTGCACCCATTCTACATCATTGCTGCAAAAAACTCAAAGGCCATTGGGAAAAATTATCTGGGATTCCTTTGTAAAACAGAACCCTCCCATGTGTGAATAATTTTATTTACATTTGCTTTTATTTTTCCCATCTTTTTCTTCTCAGAAGTATACCATCTCCTGAAGACTGAACTGTCTTTATTTACTTGGTGTGAAATTCACACATCTCTCCTTCTAAGAAAAATTATATAAGAAACAGGTGAAATTCTAGAAGCAAAGAATATCAGAAGTGAAACTGTTTCTAACTGCACAAACCAAGGAATATGAAACCAATCTACAGTGTTTCAAAATAGTGCTTTTCAAAGGCTTACTATTTAAAATGAATACTATGGCAAAACTCAGCATTTGTCTCATTTAATACCTAGGAAAGAAAGTGTACTCCAGTGTGCTGACCGCCTAAATGGCAGAGATGAGAAGGATGTTCAGCACACAAATGAAACCCAAGGTAACCTTTGTCTACAAAAGCAGTAGTCACTGGCTATTATTTCACTCCTGATCAGACCTTACCCTTTCTAAACATTAGTGCAAACTTAATATGCAACAGTCTTGGAGCACAGAGCTGGCATTCAGAGGGTCCCATAAGTCCTATTTGTCAAGAGTTTTGGCAGAGTTTTGTTTATAACTTTATATTCCATAGAGTGTGTAAATCTAGTAAAAAAAATGTTGCAAAATATCATGTAAGAATTATAAATACTAATCCTCAGTGGATCATCCTTAGACTCGTGTGGCCTGGATGCGTCATTCTTTGCTGTAACAGTAAATGTAAGAGTTGACCATAACACTGAGGAAAAAATTCAAAGTAGCTCTGAGAGGATTAAATTAAAGGTTGTGTGGAATCAGGCTCCTCAATTCAGGAGAGCAACCTCTAAGCGGCCTTCCCTTTTATGCTGCTGAAAGGCTTTAGGCAAAAAAGTTTAGAGTTTTGCTACTCTATGTATCCAAGATCAAATCCATCCTGGTGGAGCTGGCTGTACAGGCACACGTCAGTAACCAAAGTCCATCTGGAATACAGAAAACTGTATGTTTTATGTCTCCATATGAACTGAATTTATTAGCTGAGCAATAACAGCAGTTACCTTTAATAATAATAATTAAAAAAAAAAATCCCCAAATGCTCAATTTTTAGGGTTGTAGGCACGCATAGGAGAGA
>JANIJG010010011.1:78315-95314 GCA_024611175.1 Megaceryle torquata | reverse complement strand
ACATGGTTTAGGGGTGAACTTTGTGGAGTAGGGTTAATGGTTGGACTTGATGATCCCAAGGGGCTTTTCCAACCTCAGTGATTCTATGATTCTATGAACTTTGATTTTATAAAATACATATCTTGGAAAAAGTAGCAGTGAGCTTTTTCAATTGATTTAGTTAATTTTATTAACCGTGAGAAGCAGCAGAGTAGCCACCTCTGGGGAAAAAAAGGAAAAAAAAAAGGAGCAGATGTTGCATGGAGGAAGGGAGATTATTTTCCTTTTCCTATTCAGCATCTGCTTTAATCTTCTTTGACCTGTTGAATGATTAAGCTCCAGTGAGACTGTTTGCACTTAGATCTTCCTGAAGCCTCCTCTCACTGGGAAGGGTTCTGCATCTATTAGGAAGGATTTGATGCCCTACCTCTTCAATATTAACATCCTGCAGATAATTCTGCCATTTCTTTGTTTCAAAAATAGCATGTTCCCTTTCTGTCACCTGGTGCCTGTCGTGCGTGGAACAAGAAGCCCGGTGAGCACCAGGACATCATCCCTTTGTACAACCTTTGTAAACTTAGGTCAATAATAAATCCAAACATGAACATACAATGTAAAGACTCAAGTATGTGCCTGTGTTACCACCATACAGTAAAAGTTTTTCATCTTGAAAATGCTAGTATCTGAATACTAATGGCAGACAAGTGACCTTCAGTGACGCTTTTTAGTTGCACGCATCAGTTTTGTCTAGACTGTGCTTCAAATGCAAATGCTGGGATGTAATAATTGATGGATGCAGATTTTCACTGCCTGAAATAACAAGGGATTGACGATCCAGCTAAAAGCCACATCTAGGTAAAGATTTGGCCCAGAAAGCACACTGATGACTTATTAAGTATAATTAAGCAAATAATTTGTTCAGGTCATCATTTCTTTTTCCTGGAAATATTTATGGAATATTTATTTCTAATAAATATATATGAAATGGAATACAAAGCAACTGTTCCTCACACTTACTTACCTGATGTTACAAAACAGACGAGCTGTATCTAGTCTTGCAACTTTAACAGTTTCACAGAAGCATCCTCCATGCATCACATATTTGATCAGCTGAAACACATGGACTCATTGGTGTCATTTAAAGGACGTGAGGAGGAAGAGCTGAAGGGAGACTGTCTCCTCTAACGCTGAGTATCACCCATTTCCATGGAGCTGTACCACCTTTACTGCAAGGATGCAAAGGCACAGAGGTTACAGTCAGTATCTGTGTAAGCACGAACGTTCACCGAAGGCTGCTACAAAAATCCACATTACAAAGGGAAGTTTACAACTTAATTTGAAGCAATTGAAAGTCTACTCTTCTTAATGTCCTGTAAGAGAATTATCTAAACACAAATATAAGTTGGAAAAACAACAAAAACAAAGAACATGAAAACTGAAGAAACAGACTCCACACTGAAGAACCTTGACTCTTGTTAGAAAAGTTATGATGATGGAAATTTTATTGACGTGCTGTCACAGACCTCATCAGTTATATATATATATGTGTGTGTGTGTGTGTGTATACATGCAACAGGGCCCTCCCCAGCTGGGAGAGCCTGGGCAGGCAGCAAGGCTGAGCAAAGATAGATTTGTAGGAGTAAAAGCCAAACCATGGCCAGCCAATGGTCCTGCTGGGACACCCACCTTGCACAGAGGACCAGGGATTAGCTGGGTGCAGGCAAAACATCACTCTCAGGATCACATCTGCCCTACTGCCTTCTTTTAGATATCTTTTGCTGATCCTCTCTAATTTACCAGTAAACATCAGAAAATGGACCTTTTAAAGCACATTTTTGTAATTCTGCATCTGCAAGGCAGAGAAGATCCCAGACAGGGGAGGGAACATTGCTGCGCTATCCAGACACTGGCTGGCAGCTCCTATTCACAGCTATTCAGTGCTACCCTGAACAGCTTTGTGCATCGGAACAGGACTCGAGGCGATCACACTTACCTGGTGCAGTTATTGTTTGTGTGATTCTTCATTTTAATTCCCAGCTTAGTGGCCTTGTGCAATTCATGTCCAATTCATGTGCAATTCATTCACTTCCCTTCGGTTTCTCAGATTGTGGTACTGGCCTTTCTGTGAAGTGTTTAGGAACTGAATGGGTTGATATTGTTGGTTGAAATGGGACCCCTCACACAATTACTGCATGGTAATAATGGTACAAATAAATATCAACAACAACAAAAATCCACAAAAAATATATCCCCAAAAAATAATACCCACAAACAGCTATCAACAAATAGCTACAGTTTCATCTGGTCATTGCAAGGACTGATTTTTCTCCCACAGCTTGAACACAACAGGCATCCCAAAAGTAGAGGCTTTCCCAACAGACTGTGCTGTACTTAAAAGTGCAGCAGCAGCATATGCTACAACACAGAAATAAATACAGAAATACCATAATGAGCAGCAAGATGATAGAGCTGTTGGTAGCTGAAATTAAATTAGATCTTGCAATCAAATTCAATTTCATGTGTGCACACACGGTTTCCTTTCACAGTTGCATTTTTTTTCAGAAGGACAACTAGAATCTTTCCCTTAAAACATCACAATATTATTTCCTTAAGCTGTAATGATTCAATAATTATGTCCCCCTAAAATAACAGCTAGAAGAATCTTTCCATTAGCTACCAGGAGAGGCTGGGCATCTAACTTTCATGAGTTTCAAATGACAAAAAAAAAAGTGTGTTAAAACAAGTTAGCTTGACTGTGCATCTGAACCCCAAGAGCATCATCATGTGAAGGATTTTTGCTCTCCTTTGAAAAAGGGAAAAACTGCCCAGTAGGTAGTGCATGGTCAGAGTGATCATCAGGGAAATTAGATCAGAGCAACTAGCTTACTGTAAGTGATTACACCCTTGCTAACTGCAAAATAACTCCCTCTTGTAAATAAGGGCTGGGAGAAAACATACCTGATTGTGGAGAGTTGCTGCCTCTAATCAGCCCTTTTCTTTAGGCTGTTGGAGGAGTGTGATCACAGATTGTAAAATAGATCCCTATAACATTTTTAGGGGACTGCAGACAGAGCTGGGGAAAGAAAAAGATAATTAAAAAATAAATAAATAAGAAGAGGATTACACTGCTACAGTGTGATCCTGAAATTTAAGGTCTCACAGAAAAGTTTTGATAGATGTCACAGCAAAGATATCTTGATGATAAAAGAATTTTTGGAATAATTCTTGATACATTTCTGATCTGAGCAAGCTAAAGAATCTGAAGATGAAGACTTCAGCGGCTAGTCAAAATGCATTATTTCTGCTCAAGCAGAAAATGATTTCTGCTTCCACTGCAGCTGAACCTGGGAAATAGGGACTGTCTTCACAAGTGAGTTTAGTACCTGGTGTGCCTCTTGCCAACCCGGTTGTATTCTCCTGAGAAAAATGTGGGTTTGTAAGTAGGGAAGGGAAACTTTGATAAACAATGTTCTCTCCCCAGAATAATTATTTATAGTTGTAAGTTTAACAAATGCATAGATTACCATTAAGTACTTCAGGTACTCTTGGAGTTGAAAAATAATCTCTAAGTACTTGATATTCCTGCAGTGATGCAGACTAGATGAGGACTGTACCAGTATGTCACACAGAAAGCAGGAAAGCAAAATTACTGCTTATCTCAGCAACAGATGCCAGAACTACAGTTATAACCCCCTTGAAATACAACTGCATAAAAACTGTCTGGAGAACTTGGGATTTTAACCATCTTTAAAAGCAGTTTTAGAGCCTCTACCCAGTAGTTTCTTCCCACTGTGGGTCCTGCAACCCTTACAAATAATTTGCTGGGATTTCAGATCACACGAAGATCTCCCAGCACGGCAGTTAGCTTTAGCACATGCAAAAGAAAATTACTTGGAACAGCATCAAGGACAAAATCTCCCAGGCCATAACCACTGTCCATAAAGACAGCATGTGGGGAAGCAGAGCCAAAGCCTGCACGACCTGTGGTGGCCAGTGGGAATCACCCAACTGCAGTATGGATTCAGAATCTCAAGTGTTTGGTCTTACTTTTTAAAAGGCATATACATGGAGAAGATATTCAACACCTACCAATGTCTGTAGCATGAAAACACCAACCATGCTTTGGTGCTTTCCAGTTGTGGTGGTTTGACCTTGGCTGGACACCAGGTGCCACCAAGCTGCTCTATCACCGCTACCTCCTCCTCTCAGCTGGAGCAGGGGGAAGAAAATAAGATGAAACCCGTGGGTTAAGACAAAGGCAGTTTAATGAAAAGCAAAGCAAGGCTGCGTGTGGAAGCAAAAGAAAACCCAGATTTATTCTCTCTGCAAATTATGTTGATGCTACAGATCTTGAGAGTATTATGAACCCTTTAAAAATTTAAAAATCAGGGAAGTTAGTACCTTGTATAGATTACTAAAAAATATAAATATTTTTCTGTGCCATGCTACCTGTCCAGCAGCTTTTTCTGCCATGCCTGGCCCAGGTCACTAGGTATCAACTGCCATAATTCATAGAGAATCAAACGCACAAGTTGGAGTGGGCAGAGCAAAGAGGGGAGATGAAATTTGGAAGTCTCCTGCTGTGATTTCTCATTGCCTGTTACCTGAAGCAGCTGTTCAAGCCAGGGTTTGTCAGATCCAATGCCACACTACACTCATTTATATTGGATTCCCTCATTAAGATGAGCTATTATTCCAGAAGACTTAAGTCCCAGGAAAATTCCCTGGCTACACCACTTCTTTACCACGCCAGCAGCTTGGGGTGTACTGGGACATGGCCAGATTTCCCTTGTCCCTGTCTATTGCATAGACACTGCAATGGTAGCCTGGCTGCTGTAGGTACTCTGACCCAAATTAAAATCAGCCCTGAGGGAGATTTCTGGTACATATCAGAATTAACCTGGCTGAGAAAACAAGAGGGAATCAATAAGCCATCTTCAATCTCAGATTTCTTGCTCTAAACCTCAAGCTAAGTTGTGCTGTTAGGTGAGATTCACCGAATGCAAGATGCTTAATGCAACCCTGATAGTTTGACAGGTGTTTTGCTTGAACAGGACCCCAGTTACCAAGGAATATGGCCATGCATTGCATTATACTAGTATAAGAAAGAAGGCATATGGCAGGAGATGGCAGGGAAATCCTTCACTGTTTGTCTAAACTCAAGCTGATTTGCTTGGCATAAGCTCCGTATCACACAAAGGGCACATCTTCCACCACAAAGTCACATGCCAATGAAATTTATCTTGCCCTCGCACCATAGTGATCTGATAGTTCCCCTGCTTGGGTCTTCCCTGGTGCAAACAGCTCAGCTCTCAAGTGAGCTTTATCTTGGAAGCTTTAATGCTACCCAAGTCAACATTAAGTCACCACAAGCATCAAGGACACAGTCTAGAGTCCTTCACAGCCTGCAGGAGCACGCTCTTCTAGCCCCAAAACCAACCCAGCTGCAGCTGGATACCTGTCTGCAGTAACAGGCAGCTCATTTAAAGCAGCTCTTGAGGTTAAAGTAACAAAGTAGATCAACCTGGCAGTGTGCTACCAACAGATTTATTTCCCCTGCTACTCAAAATACAGGTCCCGAAACACAAAGCATCAGTAAATCAAATAAATTAATTGCCATGCAGGAACACTTAGAATTAATAAGAGTACCAGACGTGCAGACTGATCTTTCACATTACTAACGATTCACACAGCTGGTATTTAGAGGAAGAGAAAAACTCTCCCTTCTTCCCTACTTCCAGTATGTTCCTGGAAGGTCAAAGATTGTTCTGCCTCCCCAAACAGAGAAGTTTACGTAGGTTACATTCGTTACCCAAACAAATCAAGTCTGATGACTTCTTTCAAAATCTTAAAATTCAAAAGGTCTGCTGTGCAAGGTTTGTGTGGGAAAGATTTATTTATCTTTAAAATAAACAAAGTCAGACACGAGTCCTCTATAGACAGTCTAATTTAACTTCCAGACAGAGTGCTAAATTTCTTCTGAAACAGCAGATTCCAGACAAGACAAACTGAACACCCAACTCCACAACTGCTTGTACGTTGCTACAAGTGTTTTTAGGAAAAAGAACAGTAGAAAACAACCTGGCAGACAGAGCAATGTCATTTTTTCTTGCCAGATGTTCACCTCGCTCGCTTTAAGGTAAAAATAAGTTATTTGCTCCCGTCAATATTCCTGTATGCCTATGGACAATGACAGCAACCACAGATCAGAACCATATCTAGGTCTGTATTGTTCTTATGAGCGACAGAAAAACTTTTACTAAAAATCTGAAGAAGAGGAAGATCTAATTAAAAGAGTAAAAATAAAATCAGGTTTAACAAATAAATACTTCCACAGAAATTTGTACTTTACAAGCTGTATTTTGTTTCTAGTAGTAGGATAATCAGACATAGCATTGCACAGGAACAGCCAATGCTTCACCCGCAGAACAGGAGAGCACCTTACTAAAAGCAATATTTCAACCAACTAAAAGCACTATTTGCATAAACCATTCCTTTCACCTTCTAAAGGCAACCAACAAAAATTAGTCATTGTTTCTACAAGTTGCCCTGTACTGCAAGGGAGCTTAAGTGGAATTTATGACTTTACTGTTGAAGTAATTTAGCCCCAGATCCTTTTGACTACAAAGAGACAAGTCATATAGTGAATACAGAAAAAGGAGAAGGAAAAGCAAGGTGAACAGAAAAGCACAGACAAGAATGAAACCAGGGACATCCATTCATATCGTCCCATATATTAACCCACTGGCATCCTGTACAGAATTATTTATGGTATTTCAGTCTTCTGTATTTTTTTTAAATAAATTAATTATTTCCCTTGCTATTAATTCAAATGTGATTATGTAAGGTATGGGGTTTTTTGGGGTTTTTTTTTGTATTCCCTTTAATTGTAACAGCATGAAAATCACATTTCTTTTGCCCTTCTCTGTGAGCATTCAGTAATGAAGAACTACCTTCTATAATTAAACCAGAATTATCCTGTGCTCTGAGACGCACTGCAAATTCTCATTACAGGCTGAAGCATATCTTTAAAATGTGCTTATGCAAACAGCAAAGTTATGCAAGGATACACTATCCGTGATATTTGGTCTCTGAGGTTTTGCCTGGATGTCATAAAAGAGGGGGATAAAGAGTCAACAATCTTACACAGGCTTGCAGCACTTCAGTATTGCAGTTCTGTGTATTTAAAGCTTCCTAAAATGTAACTGAATTCAATTTTGGCTTTATGAAAACCCCATTCTTTACATGAGCTTTCTGTCACCTTTCTTCAAAGAAAGAAAAACAATAAAACAATATGAGAAAATTGCACATGGCAGTCTTAGCCAACAGGTCTTTACACTTACAGCACTCAAGACAAATTGGAAAGAAAAAGAAAGAAACAAAGGAAGCAGAAACAAGCCATATCTTTTGCTCCAAGTCAGCAAGATGCAGCCACACGGAGCCATACGTTAGCAGACAGCGCTGACCTCTGGAGATCATCTGATCCAAACCCCCTGGCTCCAGCAGGATCACCTTGAGCAGGGGGTCCAGGATCACATTGTCCAGGTGGGTTTGGAATCTCTCTAGGGCAGGAGACTCCACAACCTCCCTGGGCAGCCTGGCCCAGAGCTCTGGCACCCTTCCAGCAAAGCAGCTTTTCCTCATGTTCAAATAGAATTTCCTGGGTTCCAGTGTTTGCCCATTGCCCCTCGTCCTGTTGCTGGGCACCACTGGAAAGAGTCTGGCTCCATCCTCTTGACCCCTCCATTTAACTACTGATCAGCATTGATCAGATCCCCTCTCAGTCTTCTCTTCTGCAGGCTAAATAGTCCCAGGTGTCTCAGCCTTTCCTCCTCAGGGACGCTCCAGTCCAGTTTACTGAGGGTATGAAGGAAATGACCAGAGAGATGACTGCCACGCTGGAGGTGGCTTCATTCACACTATGAAGCTGCACCCTGAAAGACTTAAGGCAGCTCTGTAGAACCTGGGGGCCTTGTTTGCAGGCTCACCACTGGCACACAACCACCAGGAAGGCACCTGGGGGAAGCTCTGACCTCTGCAGCTAGCACATCTCACTTGGCAGCTGCAGGGATGGATGGGGTTGCATGCCTGGGTGGTTTCTCCTGCTGCAATGCTGCAGCTGTCTTCTCAGCTTGATGCATTACTAAGACCAGTTCCTCTGTGACTGTAAAGGCTTGGTGTTGTCATGGAGCCAGCATTAGCTCTCTGAACATCATGTACCTAGAGACTAAAGAACCTTTGACTCTGCACTGTAGGGAGAGGTGAAAGCTCAGTACCCCTTAGGAAAATACTGTTAAGAGAAGATTCTGTTCAGAGCATGACTAAAGGAACAGGTGAGCAGGGGAACCACCACACTGCTGCATGAGAGCAGGCCTTCAGCAGACATTCAGGTAGGAAAACAAAAGTAACTAAAAATCACTTATCTGTATTATGTAGTAGCAAAAAGATTACTCCAGATCAATGCTGAATGGGTCCATGTGCTCCTTTCCAGACCAAACAGACATCAACAGCCCAACAGGACAGCCCATCTAAACAACATTGACCTCCAGCAGCATAGCAGGCTGAAAACAAGATATCCATGTCGAATAACAAAAAAATAAACAAACACATCAATAACTCCATGCAGCCCCCTCTTCTGTACCAAAAGCCCAAGGCATTGGCTGCAGGTACAGCCCATGCTCCAACCCACCAGCCTCTTTCCTCTTCTGGGGTATGTGAATCTTTCACCTCTGACCATCTTTCAAGTCTGACCATAATTTCTAGGTTGAACTTTAGAGGTAAGTTTAAGCCAAAGTATTATTCTCTACAGAGTACAAACTAAACACACAAACCCTTTGGAAGACATTTTCTGACTGAACTAGGAGGGGGTGGGGGAAAGAAGTTCACAATATTTTGAGCAGTTTGGCTTCCTCTAAAGATTAAAACCTTAGCAGCCTTTTGTTAACTTTATACAGCCAATCCTGCCAGGACCAACAGTGTACTGATGAAATTTTAGAGCCAACTCCCTCGATGGGTTTGAACACTTGGTTGGATAAGGGGAGGAAGGTTTTGAGATTTATTTTTTTCCAGGACTTTGATATAGGAGGCTGGAGAGCTGCCTTTACAGCCTGGAAAGATAAAGACACTACAGGGACTGCAGTGCAAGCTTTCACAGCCCCTTCACAATTTTGAGATAAAGGATCATTTCCATCTTCTATTCCAGATTCATTTTAGAGGAACAAATGGAGGTTTTTGTTGTGAGGGCAGAGGGTCTCAAATGAACAAACCAGAACTTTATTCATCGGTTGCCTCATTGTCCTGCATGTCTCAAAGAATTTAAAAACAAACTACTTTCTGCTTGCTGGCCTTTGTAGAAGGAGTTTGTGGCTGTACTGAGAGGATGGACTATGCTCCTCTGTCAAGATGATCACAGTGCAATCCATGGTGGCTCAGTTTACTACAAGATTGCCACGACTCCTTTTTGAGTCACAGAATTGAAGACAGATACTCATCAGGGGATCTGAATGCAACTGGCTTTTCAGCCATTGTCCTGCATCTTCATTTTTCAGCAGCAATAAAATAGTGACAAAGGAAAGGAACTATAATGATGCTGCTGATGACCAAGATAGAAGGGCTTCAGACAATACACACCCCCACAATAGACATTAGGATAAGACACAGGAGCTGCAAGGTAAGGCAGAAGCACTCCTGACAATGAACAGATGGAATGTACAAAGTCTTGCCTACTTGAAGTTAAACACAAGCATTTTTCAACCCACAAAAAAATAATAATAATAAAAAAATCAGATAAGATGAAAGGATGAGAGAGGTCCCACAGCAGGCCTGGGACACAGGGTTTGCTGGGTGTTTTTGATATTATGCCAGAATCTTGGGGAAGTGGGGAGAGATGGAAAGTACCATCAAAGTCTGATTGTCAGGCTGGCTACTTCTCAGGCTGGAAAACCTCCCAGTTAAAAAAAACCCAAAAACCAAACAAAAAAACTCCACCCTAGTGACAGCATGGTAGAGAGTGGAAGCCTCAAGGGAGTTGCTCTGGGGCAGCACAGTGCCTGTAAGTAGGCTTGGGAGTGTCAGCAAGGCAAATAAATACCTTCCATTTGCACCAGGGGGTTTGCAGGCCAACATGCATGGTCTTTGTGAAGAAACCATGAGAAATGTCTCTGACATTTTTCCTCCCCGCAGGACTTGCCCCCAGCAAGCACCTAAAAGTTGCAATAACATTAACTTTGTGCCTTTGCCTTAAGCAGGACATTAGAGCAGAGAGCATGATAATATGTGAACATTAGATGATAGGTTAGAGAGAAGACTTCAAACGGTAAAGCGGTGCCACATCTGTCCTGAGGGCTTTGCAGAAGGCTCCAGTTTATTGCAAACTCAATGGAAAAAGAACCTGAACAGTGGCACATAGATCTTTGGTTTGAAATGGCTGCTCAGAAGGAAGCACTGGCCAAAAGAAAATCACAGCCAGAAGCATCAAGCCTTTCTAAAACAACCCCATATAAGACAGCAAGATCTATTGCATATTTAAAAACACTATAAATTCATGAGGCATTTCGTACAGTATTTAACACAAATACTTCTGTATTAATTCATCATCTTTAACTATTTGGGTGTGACAAAAATACATTGTCAGTAGTGAAATCTCAGCGTAGCTTTCATGAAGTTTTATGAATCTCTAAAATACCCAAGAAATTTCGAGTTATATTAACATCTATAATATATTCCCCTATAGCCTTAGTGCTCTGGAATAAAAGATGCAGACTTTTCCCCACATCAAACCTTTAAGTTACAGATTCTTGCATTCTTCCACTGATGCCTGCATGATTCAGAGGCCAGACAGCACCTCACAGAACCTATTTAGAATGTAGAAGTCACAACTGAGAGAAAGAAAAAGGTGGAAACAAGTATTGCAAACAGTCTCTGGATTCCCATTTACCCTCCTCTGATTTAATCTTTTCACATAGAGAGGGGAAAAAATAAAAATAAAAAATCCACCAGCTGCAGGAGGAAATCTGATCAGAGCAAGATGCAGGTTCACTGTGCCTTGAGCCTGCTCCACGTGCTCCCTCGTGACATTGAATCCAGATTTTTAGTCATGGATAAGAAATTAGCAGAGTTTTATTTTAATCCTTTCCATCTTTTCTGAACAATTGTAGAACCTGTAAACTCAGCAGTAACATCACACTACAAAAAGCAGTAATATCAAAGAGCTGAAGATTTACCAAAGTATTTTATGAGATATCTTCCAGGCACAAAATACTATCAACAGTTTTACATGAAACACATTCAGCAGAAGTACCAGAGAAACAGCCCATTCCTCATGCAAGATAAGCAGAGGGCATCTGAAATCAGCACCCATAATCAGCCCAGAGAATTCCATTTAGCAGCTTCCAGTGTCATCCGGATCATGTAAGGAAAATAAAAGACCAAGGAGAAGTCAAACTCATTTTTTAGGTATATTTCAAACAAAAATAATTTCTCAGGCAGAAAGGAGATTCAGTGTAGTGAAACCTTCATAGGACACGACGGGATCTCCTGTATGAAAAAAGTATAAACAGCTACCAAGCATTCCTCATTCCATCTCTTGAGTTCAAAGTCCCACTTTCTCTGTCAGTTTGAAGGCCACAGTGTCATCCTTTTAGACATCTAAGATGCCGTGCACATTTAAATCCAGCACTGTACCAGTTTGCATGGGGTCAAAGGAAGAGTTTGGCCATGTCAGGCCAGACTCTCCCACCTCAGCCCCAGTATTTTATCTCCTTAATTCTCAGTGTTTCCTGGGGGTTCAATTCTTCCCCCCACTTACTCTGTTCTATTTTTTAAAAGGGAAGAAAATGTGGGTTTCATCTTTTTTTTGTTTCCAAATCATCTCCACTTGAAAAGACTATCCCTCTCCAGCTTCTAAGCGTAGCATTGTCTCACAACCCTTCCTAACTCAGCTCAAGTAGGCAACTTGGAGATGATCTTCCCCAGCTCCACCGGAGATCAGAATTAATCAGCACACAGAAGTATGCCAGGATATTTCTAAACAAATGCCATTATTAACACTGCAATAAGCTTACCAGAGGCAGATCATGCACTCACTGGAAGCAGCAAGGATATCGAGGCAGTGGAGCCTCTGCTTCCATGTTTCATGCATAGAAAACTTTCTCCACTGCTTACTAGTGATAATGATGATGATAAGGTCCAGATTCACACCTCTCCAAATACCTTTACTAAACTAATTCATCCTTAAAATATTCAAATATGATCTTCTACCCTGGAAAGTGAAACCTTGTTCTCCAAAGAAGTGGTAAGTGTGCCCGTGGAAGGTTTTCCCTGCAGACAGACACTGCTTGCCCATGTGCCCTCCCAGCTGCTCTCCTGCCACGTTTGAAAGATCTCAACACCTCTGATATCAATTAATTTACTTTAAGACAAACCACTTGCTGGCAGGACTGCAGGCACACTAGGTCAGGTAAGGAAAAGGTCTCATGAGTCCAAATGAATTGCAAGATTAATTTTAAAGATTAGAAATGAAATGCACCCCATTACACTAACCGAGACTCCAGTTTTGGGGCTAAAGCTCCGGTGCCCCGGGGTAAATGGGTTAGGCACAGCGAGATACCAGCTCAGGTGTGAGAAGGCAATTTGCAGCTGGAGGAGTGACATGTCAGGTGCCCTCTCTCCAGCTGTTAGTTACCCCACCTGAGCCCAAACCACAGCACAGCAGCCAGAGAAAGAGGTCAAAGAAGATCCAGAAGATCTAGCTTTTGTATGACAACCATGACAACATATGATCCAGACTTTCATATGACTTCATCCAGAATATCTGTCTGTCTTATGACAGTGCCCAAACAAAGGAGATCCAAGAGCACAGCAGTGACAGAATCACTGAGGGGTACCTCAAACCTCACATAATCACATGTTCAAAGCCTTTCAGTTCTAGTCCACCCCATGCCCTACCCTTTAAATCTCACAAGTGAGGAGCTCCCAGGGGACAGAGGGCTGCCTTGTCCCAGGACCAATGCAACATCAGCCAGACCTGGGAGGGGAACTCCAAGAAAATTCACCCCGGAGATGTCAGATCTGCAATTTGTTCCTGTGTCCTCCATGACAGAGCAACTTCAAGCTGTCAGAGCAATTCCATTTCTATGGTTTTTGGACCAAAGTTTTTGCCTTTGGAGGAGCATTAAAAAAAAATGTTCAGGAGCATTATAATTGAATAGTATCTATGATTTGTAAAACGTGTCTCTCATAGGTGTAAGTTAGTCTTCAAAGACTGTTGAAGATAACTTAGACTTAATTTGATTTCATTTTTATTTACCTCATAAATTGCAAGGTAACAGCTAGTTTGTGATTGATGCGTTTATATTTGCCTTTGAAAGGAAGGCTTACTGCATGGTGAGGTAAAGGGGGCTTTACTGTTCCTTTTCTGAAGCTATATTTGTGTTTCAATGTGTAATTGTGATGTTTCTCACTAAAAAGAAGCACAGCACATTTCTTTGGGGAAGTTTCAGAAATGATCTCAAAAAAGAAACCCCAAACCCTTATTTGACAAAAGCAAAGTACCATCTGCATACAAGATTCCCATGTGATTTATGAGTTGATACAACTAAGTGTGACCCATTAAAAAAAAAAAGAGAAAAGTGAGATTTTTTCCATTACTTCTAAATTACCCTGGAGAAAGAGCAAGTCCATTTTTCATGAAATTTTATTAGTTAAAATAAATAAAAGCTAATTCCAGCAGCCTTCGAAGGGGAAGGATAATGCTGTTTTTTAACAACAGTATCTTGAAATTACTTCTGTGTAATTCCCCTGACTAAAACCTAGAAATCAGAGCAGGCAAATATCCAAGAAGGGATTTTTTTTTTTCCTGTGGCCATCCTCACCAAATCCTGGTGCAGATGATGGCTCCTGGCTGGCATCATCAGCCAGACTTAGCACCAGGCTGTCTATCAGTCCAATGGTGCCCACAAAGCCCTACCATGAAGAATCAGATCCCACAAAAAAACCGTTTAAGATCTTGATCTGTCCTTAAGCTTTTGAGTTTTGAATAGCCAGAGTAGGATATTGAAGATACCACTGGCAGAGTCCTAAGTGAGCAAAAGCCCCTGAAGCTCATGTGATGACCTTATATATTTGGCCTGTTATACCTGCCTCAGTCATAGACTTTGTACTTACCACCTTCTCAAAAGCAGAGCAGTTGAAAAGTTCAGTAGCTGCAGGCAAATAACTTCTAGAAAAACATCATCATAAACATCTTCCCATAAAGGCTGATGCTGTACAAGATGGAAGTTGTGCATTAACTAGGAGACATGAACTGAACATCAGCTGCCACCCAGAATGAATCATTTACCAGGATGAAGAGCTGCAAAACCTTGTAACGCACTTGGAGTTTCATTCCACAGCAGCCCAGCTGAGAAAGGACAATGTAGGAAAAAAACCCCTGTCTTTTGAAGGCTTGTCTAGGAGACTCAGCTCCAGCCCTGTAACAGTGTGACTTGAGAACTTGCCTGGATGGTTGTATTATAGAAAACTCCTTGAGCCCAAGCCAGCATGAGAATTAGAGGTGTTTTATCATTTAATTGCTGGGCAGTTGCCTTTGAATGAAGATGATGATTTCTTAAGCTTTACACTCTTATCTTAAAGTCTGTCTGGAGTTGAAAATAGCCTGGGGTTGGCTCTCAGGCATCCCATAGACGAGTGCCCAAAGTGCTAAATGCAAGGTCAGAAGCTGTCAAGGTATCACCCAGAGCCCTTCAGCACATCACACCAATGTACCCACAATGGAGGGGACTCACTAGTACCTGCCAGGCAAAATTTCTTTGCCAAGCACCACGTTACAGGGTAGAAGATTTGGTAATTAATTATGCAGTTCCCCTTGGAAATAGGACAGGGACATTTTAAACAAATTAAATGCTGTTTCCAAAATGTTTTGGGTTTTTTACCCCCTCTAAGAAAGGTTATGCAATTTGGGTAATGGAGGTTATAGGTGACAATAAAAACATCTTCTGCGAAATCCATCATGATGTTTGTCCAACAGCCTGGAACAGAGATCAAGAAGGGAAAGAATTTATCTTGTGCTCATCAATCAGTAGAGAAAGATTATTATAATTAATTATGATAACACAGCTATTTAACAAGGTACACTGTCATTTGTTCATGTCCTACAGCACAGCTGAAAATTTCCCATCAGAAATCTCTTTGACTGAAGGAACTGGAAGGCAACAATGGAACCACTTGACAACGTTGGAAATGCACTAGGGCAGGAACGTGTATTTGTATGAGCTAGGTTTTAAGAATCCACATTCACTGCTCATTCACCTCAGAATAAACATCACCAAAAGTGATGCCAAAGATTGTCCTGCTGGTACCAGTTCATTCAGCAACAGTGGGCTGAGCTGCCTGCACTAGGACCTTTGGACTCTAGTAGCTCCTCCAGGGCATTGTTTTTACCATGGTATGTAGGCAAATGGTGGTGACAGTTTTAGGGTGTAAGTTTTAGGATGCAACTCCAAGACTTAACTAAATGATACCTTTAAATTATACCAAGAACTACACTTTAAAACACATCCTCAGAAAAAGACTGTACATACTGGGGAGGGAGGGCAAGACCTGAACAGGCTTACTGGTACCATGTGAAACAGGGGGTTGTGGAACACACCAAGCATCTGGCATTCCTCATGCCTGTCCAGCAGTACAGTAGATGCATGGCAGAAGCATCTTGCTATACCCTCACAGTGATCTTCCCCTCTTCTTTGAGACCACCATGTAGCAGATCTCTTGAGAAATCCTCTTGATTCATCCATCAGGTGGAAAAGACAAGTTTTAAACTACCACAGACTTTCAATATATAGTTGCTTTATTCTTCAGTGTTAATGATGATTTTCTTTTTTCCTCCAGCAGTTGTAAATGCTCACTGCAACTTATGCTGTATGTCAAGCTGAACTGTTCCTGTCTCTTGGCTTTCCAAGCTTAATGCAGATCAGCAGGGTCCATTTTAACATATAAAAGAGACACAGCTGCATACTTCTCCTTTACAAAGAGCTTGGTTTAGGTTCATCCTGTCACAGTCCAGTCCTTTCTTCATCTTTATGGAAAAATCAGGTCTGAATAAGTGTCAGCAATCATGTAAAAACACTGATGCCAAGAAATCATCTCACATGACCAATGGCACTTACTCCTTGGTGGTACCATTTCCCAGCAGGCCAATCACTACAAAATGTACATCTGCTTCTTTTTGTTCATGTCCAGCCTCTTAATTTTTTCTCCCCTTTGCTTTGCTTTTTGTATTCCAACAAGGCACTACTAACTCACCTTGATTACAGTGGATTGGTCTCACCGTTTTTGGCAAGATATTTGCTGAGATCACAAATTCTTCCTACTTGAGCAGCTTATTTAGTCATGTTTTATTGTGCTCCATCCCATAAAGTGACGTTTTTCTGCATTTTGAAGATCATCATCTAATAGTTATACTGGAGTTTACCGTCTGCAGTACGCCCTTCAAAAGCTTCTGTGTCAGTAAACTAGTAGAGTTTCTAGTTCCTGACTTCCACCACAATAAAAGCACCTTCTTAAAAGTCAGAAGCACTCACCTTGGAAGTGGCAGATTTATGTTCATGTACCTGTTGCAGTGAGTGGGACAGTTGCAGAAGATGACTCATTGCAGAGGAATCAGGAGTTTTGCAGTTGGCACGTTTCCCTAGGATGCAGATCTGAAATCAGTTCTATGCTCCAAATTAAGCAGAATGGGGAGGAAAAAAAAAAAACCAAACCGACTCTCCAGTCCATGAAGCACCTTAGCCAGTGGTTTGGGGGATCTAACAGACACATACATCCAGTCTGGCCCAGAAAGTATGGGATCACTTTTTGTGGTCAGAACAGAATACTCACTTGAACATCAGATTGGGTTCCACAAACCACTCCAAGCTGAAGCATAGGAAGTTCCAGCTCAACATGAAGAAAAACTTCTTCCCTGTGAGAGTGACAGAGCCTGGACCAGGCTGCCCAGAGAGGTTGTGGAGTCTCCTGCTCTGGA
>JANIJG010010011.1:46457-65547 GCA_024611175.1 Megaceryle torquata | reverse complement strand
GCAGGGAGCGAGAAGAACTGAGCTGGGAAGGAAAATCACTGAACAGAGTTAGTCCTGTTCTCACTCACACCAGGACAACAGGCAGAGGTACAATACAGCAATGCCACCAGTTGATTTCCCACACAATTCATCTTATTAACTCCAGCTTTACTCAGTGCCAGACATCCCAGTAACAGGAGACCATGAGAGCTAGCCTCATCAGCACCCATGTACTTGACAAAAGACAGACTTAAAGGAGAGATCTCAATGGGGAAATTCTTCCTCTGTAAAATAGATGAGCAGATTGCCAGGAAACTTCCTCTGAAACAATTGCATGTTCACTGATTGGCCTTCACCAGCTCAATGTACCCTGGCAGACACTCTCTGCACCGTCCATGCTTATGCAGCTTTACCTAAATCTGATGGATACATCCCCTGTGGTTTTGTCCACCTCGATTTAACTGTTTATCAATTGTAAGTATCATAGGAATAGGATTTTTAAATTATTCCAAACAGCCCATAACTGAATTGGCCAAATAAATTGCTATCATTTTAGGTTCAATTAATCACACACGATTTTGGTGCTGTCACCCACAAAAAGGCCCTGAAGACTTTGCTTGCTGTCCACTCAACCAAATGAGTTAGGATCCAATTGTTACTGCATTTTTTTTTCCACCTTACGAAGGATTGCCAACCATTGATGCACTATTGAACAGAGAAAGCTGAAATCTCTTGAAATCTCAATTTCTCTCTTTGCTTTTTAATTTCTCTTTTATTGATAAACCTTCCTTTTGTCTTTGAAATAATTGGTGGTCGCTCGATCACGAGCAATCATCTGACTTTGCTTTCTGTGATCTAAATTTTGCTTTCATTGTTTAAAAAAGCCCACAAGTCTCCTTGTGCTAACTCTCTCCTACCACATCTCCCAGGAGCAGCCCAGCAGGCATTCATTAAACCTCTCCTTTGAAGTACTATTGTTCTGATGTCAAGGACATTTCTTCTAACCTGACCTCACCAAAGAGGTGATACGCTTTTCACTCTTTCATTTCCACATAATTTAGAGGCCACCTAAAGCAAGGAAATGATAAATTGTGCTTCTGCAAATGTGAAAAACCACAGGCTTCTATTATGGTCCCAGCTATGACACCCATTCCCTGCTGCTTCTGCTTGCTCACATAGCTCTGGGGAGCCTGGAGCTGAGCCTCCACACAGGGGAAAGCCAGCGTCTGCACAAGCTCCAAAGGAACATTATTTTATCCTCCCAGAGACACTGACCCAGAGCAACGGGCAGGCACAGACAGCACATAACTGACACATGCTGCTGCCTGGGCCCAGGAACCTACTTTGCTTTAAACGAGTAAGCACACTTTGCCACTCTCCTCCACCACTCCTTTGCTACGGCCACCCTCTAAACAAGCAGGTGACCAGCACATCTTCCAGGTCTCAGAGGATAGGTGCAGAAGCAAAAATCATACATGAATAGTTGATGCAGCATGAAATGATGGGCTGCAAACCCCATGCACATTACGCCTCCGATGCCAGAGCCGGGCACACGCAGCTGCCAGGTGCAGCTCCTGGAGGAATGCCACATCCTCCTATTCTGCCTCAAAGAGCTGTTGCTCAAGCAGGTGGGGATGTGCTCTGGAAACATTTTGGCACTTTCAGTCATCAAGTCCACGTCCACACATTCACAGCAGGCTTGCCCTTGGCTGTGGCCCAAGGTCTAGCACCCTGCCACGCCATCAGCCACTGCTCCCCGTGCTGGCACAGACAGAGCCCAGACTGTCTCAAGAGCATCTCCCAGGCATCTCTGCCACAACAGACAATGGTCGCATCTTCCCGAGTACCTCATTTCTCCTCTTGTAGCTCTGTAATCCTGGATTTTTGCTGTGCCTTCGTTATTACAGCCTTGATATCAGTGGCTCATTTAATTGGTTTTATACTGACCCAATAGTTTCTTTTACTTCAGTCCACTTGAGACTGCATGGGGTTTTGTGCAGCACTAAACTGCAGCCGACTCTACCTACCTATCAAAAACACGAGCCTTCCATGCACAGCAGTGATAGCTAGAGACTGAAGAATATCTTCTCTCAGGTATTTGAGGCAGATAAACTATATTAAGTGAGCATGAGAGAACAGTGTTTTAGGGAACTGCATTTTAAAGCTGAGTTTGAGAATAGAAATAAAAACATAGCAAGGGAGTGATAACCCTTCCTCTTGCATTACATAAGCTTTAAACCACATTGGCAAAGTACTGCACAAAACAGAGAGCAAGTAAATATTATTATTATTTTTTTTCTCCAGATAATGTTTTCAGAGATAACACAATTATCTCTGCACAGTTTGAAGTCCACGGTGGTCTTCACATTCTAACCTGCTTCATTCTGAAATTCAGATTATAAATTATCTTTCTGATGGATATATATTTAAATTCTCTATAAATCAATTCTTTGGTTTTTTTCTCTCTTCTTTATTGTTTGAATAAAGTTATTCTTCGAAATGCTCAGATGGTTTATTCATCATTGTTCCTGTACCTTCAGCATGATTAAATTATGGGGGAAAAAAAACCCCAACTTTTTATTCATATTCTCTCACTCCACTAAGCAGAATACCTGTGAGCTGACCAGGTAAAAAGCATTTGCCAGCCTCCTTTACTGCCTGTATTTGAAAATGAGTAGCAAAGTGGTAGCGTTTCAGCAAACCTCTGCCACCTAGCAATTATTTCCAGAGTATCCTTGAGATCTAAATGCTTTAGGATGACTATCAGTTACTAATTTTTACTTTAACTAATTCCATAGGAAAAAAAAGGCTTAAGAGGAATAAAAAAAAAAAAAAAAAGGCAAGAAAATGATAGTCTCAAAGTGAGTTGATGTTCTTAAAGAAAATTCATCTACTTTCTTCTTTTACTTCAGTCAGCCTTCAGAGAAGAAAGTTTAAGCTTTAGAGTACTCATTTATAATGCAAAAAACCCCACCCAAAACACAGAGTGTTCCAGTAACAAGATTATACAGCTCCTTGTACAGGTGCAAATGAAGCCACCACTAAAGACATGTGCAGAGGATTCAGTTCTCCTTTTGACTTTAGCCCTTACAATGATGTTGAGTTGTTCCTCAGCCACATGAAAAACACCTAGACGTTAATTTCCCTGTGCAGTAGCTCTGCTTCAGCAGCTCTGCTTCAGCAGCTCTTTCAGAGAATACAAGGATTTAAGATACCTCAGACACCCATTGTCTTGGGCAGTCAGAGCTTATTCCCTTTCCAAAGCCAAGCACAAGGATGGGATAAACCAGGCACGGCAAAGCCTGCAGAAGACTGGCAAAAACCCCTATTGCCCCATCTGCACAATTCAGGTCTAAAATATCATAGAGAGTCTGGAATCAAAAATGCAAAGGACTCCAGGGAGACCTCACTGTCCATGGACATTTGTGGACATTTTACAGGGGTGTTCCACAGAGTAAGGGGTGGATGTCTGTGTATTATATCAAAGGATGGGAAGAGGGGCATGAGGATGTATTGCATAGTGCGGGACCTGAGCATCCCTGGAAGCAGTCAAGGTCAGCTCGGATGGGGCGTTGAGCAACCTGTTCTAGTGAGAGGTGTCCAACAGGGGTTGGAACTACATGATCTTTAGAGGTTCCTTCCAACTCAAACCATTCTGATTCCCTCTGTCGGCTTTTCTCAGCTCATGAAGATTTCCAGCAAAACTCAGGAGCTGAACATCTGCTGGGACTCAAATCCCACTCAGACAGAGACCACAGTGTAAGGAAGAAGCTGCTGTTTTGCAAACTAAAAGGTGAAGCAGCTTGCAGATTTGCAAGAAAGCACAGTAAGGATTTCTACTTATGGATTATTGTGATCTTGTAACCACAACGCCTGCAGAGCTGATGTCTCTTCCCACAAAGCCAGACAGCTACTCGCAGGGAAAAGCGTGCAATAACCAAAAATTACCAGAGCAGGCAATTTCCTCCCTCCTGATACCGAGATCTGTCCCCCTACCAAACAAATTCAATACATTAACATTTGTCCCTGCCCGGAACTTCTGTTACTTCATCCCATGCTGTATTTTATACACCTAAAGAAAGAGGCAGAGTGGTAAAACACTGTCCTGAATGTGATCACATTTTCTTTTACACCTGCTTTACAGAATGAGATAAGAATACACTGCACATACTCAAGTTATAATTATTTCTAATGGTGCTCAACATTTAAACCACCAAGGCTCTGCAGCTGATAGGGCACATCGGGGATGATGGGCCCTATTTCAGGCAAACACAAGATGCTGTCAGAGTGCACAATGCCTGGCAAAAAGGGCGACAGCCCCCATTGGGGCAGGGAGAGACTACTCTAATATAAATAAGATGATTTCATTTCACATTTGAACTCAGAACACATATAAAAATAGGCTGTTGTGTCTGGGATTGACATTTTAGACAGTGCTCAGGTTAAGAAAGTTTTCCTGACCTTCTGTGGTTACTGTTGCTCTCCAAGAGTCCGATGCTTCTCCCCATCCTTTGCCCTGCACTTTTTCCTCATAACTACAAAGCTGTCAAGTTATATCTGTGATAGATTGTGACCTATATAATTACAGCAGCTCACTTAGCTCGAAGTGATGGCTTCAGTTAATCACGTAACTGCTGCCAACAATAACAGAGAGAAAAAACCCATCTCGAAACAGAAAATCAAGTCAAATAAATTAAAGAACAAATAACCCAGATAGAAACACAACCTGCTCATAGGCATTTTATGAGCAAACAATCTCAATACATCAAATAAATTCTGTAGTTAACCACTCAATACTGCTTCTGTCCAAGTGGATGAAATTTTACAGTGAATTTTACAGAGATAAAATAAGCTGCTATGTTAAAAATCTCATCTAGTGGTTTGGGAGATGTTGGGATGAAGGCTGGACTTGATGGTCCGAGAGGTTCTCTCCAACCATAATAATTCTATGATTCTGTGAATATTTTACCATGTCTTCCACATGCATGAGAGGGATGAACTTAACATTGCCCTATATGAAAACAAGTTTGCCTGACTGGATTTACTTTCCAGTCTATTTATGGAGAGTTCCCATTAACTCTGAAAAGCATTTAAGTTATTTAGGAGTTAAATCTAAATGGAAAAGTCCGCAAGCCTCCAAATAATGGTTTGACTCACCACACTGGTTGGAAATACTCATGTTCAAATACTTCATCTGGCTAGTTTGAGGTATCAGGTTGAATCCAGGTATTCTCTTTCCAGGCAGGTGTTGGAACCACTAGCCTAGTGTTCTTGGAGAGTTTCTCCATCTGCTTTACTGGAGCAGCTCCATTTTGTTTAGCTGATTTACTGAGATAGACATAACTTCTGTCTTCTGTGTCTATAACTACTGCTCAGACTACTTTGTCCTGTTCTTCACCCCAATATTTAACTTTCTATCTAAGGCAGAGAGTAAGAGCACTAAGAGACTATCTGTCAGCAGCTCCACTGCCCACTTGGAGTTGGATACAAACTAGAACCATGCAAAGATGTTGGCTACAATTTCAGACTGGGAACTCTCCAGCCACCGGTTCATTCTCTTGCAGAGCCTCACGTTTGCATCATCAGTCCAACAGCTATTAATTGTCTCCTCCTAAGGTAAGTGGACAGAAGAGCTGGTATCATGCTCAGAGTAGCTACCAATACCATAACGCCTAAGCAATTTCATTAAAGAAAAATCACTAACAGCTCATCACCTAAACAAGTTTTGTAAAATTAAAAGTCATGCTGCATTAACTATCAGCCCATTTAACTTTGGAAATATTTCAGAGCAATCCAGCTCAGGAAGAAGACTGCAAATCCTCTTAATTAGAGCTTATTATGTAGCACCACGCACGCAAAACCAGTGCCGTATTTCAGGAAAACATGTTAGAAGATTTTTTAAGTCTACCAAGCAGAAACAGGAGTTAATCTCCTCTTAGCTCCAGAACCAGAGGAAGCAGAAAAAGCTCCATCCTCCCTGATAACAAAATTAGGACCACAAATAAATAAATAAATGAAATCCACCCTTATATTCAGTAATTGTCCAAAACCTTACAGGTGTTTCTGGGATTATACTGTCTATCCTCATTAGGAACACAGATGATGCTCGTTCGTTGCAGTCAAAAATTAGGTTACATTGGCCCGTGTTTTGAGAGACTGGCCAGTGAAGGCCAAACAGAACAAACAACTGAAACGAGGGAGGACGGGTAGAACCCAAACACCACTGCACATCTGATTAATAAGTAAGGTAGCACAGAATCATCTCTGATTAAATGCCTACTTATTGCTAATTATCTTCTCGTATCTTCATCCTGGTGAGAGCTCTGTGAAGGCACTGATGAAATAAGAATACCTGGGTGATGCCAGCAGAATGTCAGAAAGAAACTATTCAAAGAAAGAAAAGAGCTTTGGCATAAAAGATTTGAGACAACAGAAGTGATTTGCTCTGTTACCTTCGAGACAACATTACCATGGGGATTAATTAATGCAATAGCAAATAATACCTAGGATGGTTAAAAGGAAAGTGAAGATTGACATATTTAACCACACAGGTCTTCAGATGCAAGACAAAAGAACCAAAACAAAACCAAAAAAAACAAAACAAAACCCCAAACAAATTCAGGTAACAACACCCAAAAAGTATATTATTGTATCACAGGGTGGTTCATTCTGTGAGAAAAACAAGTAAAACCAGCAGGCTTGGTCACCAGATGAAATATAATGAAATGCCATGTTTACAAAAGCTGTTTTGCTCCCCTACAAAAGCAAACAAATAATAATTGTGTGCATAAACAGCTGCACGATCCATCCAGCTCCTCCTGCCCCCGTGTAGGCGAGCAATGTCCCCTCAGGCATGGTGCAAACATCAGCCTGAAGGTAGAAAGCCACAGGACTATTATCAGCCCCTTGAGTAAGTCTCAGAAGCATCATCTGATCAGGGCTGGCTCTATTTCACTTGCTCCCCAGGCACCTCTGGTAGGAAATAGCTTGCCTACCACTTCATAAAATGATAAGTTTTATCTGCAATTTCCAACAGTTTCACATAATAGAAAAGAGTATAATTGAGATTTTTTTAATATATCTATCTTTAGAGGGAGTACAAATAACACTCAATCCTGGAAAAGCTGCATGGAGATCTTTAGCCATAACTATACCAGGAAGAAAAATTACCTCTCCTGGCTTGCCTGGTGTTTCTACCTCAGGAAGGAGCAGGTTTTCCTGTGGTCATGGTAGAAGGGAGAAAATGCAGCTGTAGATCAGCTTACAGAAGGAAACAAGCTGGCAGCAATGAAATACATTCAGCACAAGCCACGCAACCCCTCCTGCTGCTTCACTGGCCTCCCAGAAAGGTTAAGTGGGAACAGCAAGAGGTTCTTCACTGCCCTCGGAGTTGGCATTTACATCAGGACAGGTTCCCTGTGTTCAGGAGAACAGAGAAACAGCCCCGTGTGCACTGTGCTGAAGCCTCAGCACGTCTTCTCCAGGGGGTTGGTTTGTTGGGTTTCAGTTGTTTTTCCTAAGGTAAGCAGGGTGGTAGCTGCCCATCTATAGAGAGGGGAAAAAGGCATCATTAGCAAACCTTCCACAGTTCTTGCAAAGCCACACAAGCTGCTGACAGCTGAAGAAACCATCCTCCATTTGCTGAGCTTTTTTGGAATCCATTCACCTGAATGCCCCCCATTCAATTACTTCTGTGCAAACCACACTGGGCACACGGGAGAAGCAAAAGGCTATGGGCATTTCAGATTAAATACAGCTTGAGACACAGGGCAGAGGGGGGAGGAGATGGTACAGAGCAGTCTGTTCTCACAAAGAACAAGTTTTCTTTTGCTTTTGCAGAAGTTATGAGCACAGCAGCTACAATGGAGTTAATTTCACAGTGTTTTCTCCAAAAATGGTTTATGATTAATTGCTACTGATTTATGGTGAAAAGGGAACTGATGAGAAAAAAAAAGATACCTTTGTATTATTGTGGTTTGGGGTTTTTTTAATTATTACCACTTTATTTCTGAATTTTACTTTTAATTGAGACTACATTACCTAATTCTGTCAGGCCATGGACTCCAAGGCACACAGATTTAATTTCAAGTATCATGCTGCTGATACCGTAGAGCCTGAGTCTTGTGTGATGTGACCAGAGCAAATACAAAATACTTCTCTTATAGGCACCACATGAAGAAGGTCATCAAGAATATACTCTTCAAAATCATTGTTTTTCCAACATTTGTTTCTCAAGCCATCTTGGGGCAGGAGGTGGTGAGAAACATTTTAAAAAATCCAGGGATTTCAAGTATTGTATTTATTGTGTCTGGTGATGTTGGACTGCTCCACAGTATGAATTGGCTTTTTCAACCCAAATTGTGATTTGCTTATCTGCCTACAATAAAAACTTAAACTATGTTAACATGAAGCTGCAGTCTCACTGCCATGTGTTCGTATTTTGAAGAGATGGAGGTGTTCTACAGCAATGAGGACGCAAAACATAGAAACCCAAGTTTGCACAAACAAAAATGTGCAAGTGAGTTTACAAAATAAGGAATTAATGGGCCTTACTCAAAAAATAATATAAAAAGAACAGGCAGAGAATGGATAGTGGTGGCAACTGTGGCAGCATTGAAAAGGAAGCAATAAAGACAATGCTATCAAGAGAAGTTGTGCGTAATAGTTTCTAACAGACACTCAAAAATTTTTCCCAGCATAAAGCATTGCACAGTTGGAGCCTAAATTTGCATCTGGAAATAGAGTTCATCTGTAATACTGAGGAAATGCAGAACAGTTAAATCAGTAACTGCAACTTAAATAAAAACCCGAGAAAAAAAGTGACAAAACACTGGCCGAGGCTGCCCAGAGAGGTCGTGGGGTCTCCTCTGGAGACTTTCCAGCCCCACCTGGATCTGTTCCTGTGTGGGCTGCCCTGGGTGACCCTGCTCTGGCAGGGGGGTTGGACTCAATGATCTCCAGAGGTCCCTTCCAACCCCTACCATGCTGTGACTCTGTAAAAAATGGTCTTTAATTATGTGTCAAAAGAGGCATCAAGTGAAGGAGAACAGAAGAGCCTTGCAACACACTGGAACAACTCAGAAAGAAAAGAAACGATAGGGGGAAAAAGCACCAAAGGTTATCTACAAGAAAGAAGAGCCAGAGAAGACCAGAGGATCATCCCACTGCAAGAGATGCAACTGTGTATGACCCAGGACTTTTTTTTTCCTCATGCCATGAAGCAGCTAATAGGAAACTCAGCCTGTGCATTGAGAGCAGGGACACAGGATGGTTTGGTGGGATAATCCACTGCTGATCCTCCACACCCAGTTCCAACATCACAAGATTCTCATCCAAATCATCTATTACTGTACTGGATTAGGAAAATGGGCAAAAAAGGGAAGATTCAAACAACCTTCAGCAGAACTCCTTTCATCTCCAGAAAGGGCACAGAGGCATGACAGGAAAAATTAAGGCTGTTAAGAAGACATTTCAGTGCCCAGTCCCTCAAGGGCAGCCAAGGCCATGAAATACAGGCTCAGCTTTGCCCCAAGTTAAAGGCTATTCATTCAGACTAATAAAATTGAGGTAAGGAAATGGAAACTCCCATGGAAACAAAATATAGGGAGCTTAATATATTCTCTTTTGGAGAAGATTTTATCCCATTCCAGATTTCTTAGGGAAAAAAGCCATCAGCACAATGCATGTTAAGTCAGGGATGATGCAATTTAGAAAATAGAATGTCTATAAGTTTAAAAAAAAAAAGGAAGTGAACTGGACTTGAACAGACTTGCTGGATTAAGAGCAATAGGATAAAAATCTTGACATGTCCTTTAGAAATAATATTTGATTGAATTTGAACTGGAATGTGTAAGGAAAACAGGTAAAATGCAGCAAGACAGAGCATAAATAGTACTTTCTTACCAGCTAAGTTTTCTAAACGTTTTCCTTATTCTAAATCTCATTCCTCATGTTCCTGACATAGTTCCACAATGTATTGAAATTGGGAAATAGAGTCCAAGAGGAATTACAGTACAATATAGAAAGAACTACATGGCACTAAGAACTGAAATACTGAGGAGTGACATTCAGAAATACAGAAGAAGGTACAACTTGTGCACTTCACACTAAGGATTTCTCCTGTAAAAGGACTACAACTGAAGACATCCCAGCTGCATTTTAGCATCTCGCCCGCATGCTCACATCCATACATTTGGATAGGAAGGGACCAGCTCAGCTCAAATGCACAAGCTGCGGAAGCCAGATACAAAGCAACAGAGCATTTCCTCTCAGAGATCCTGTGAGGAGATCCTAGCCAAAAAAAAAAAAAAAAAGTTGTCACACACACAAACACAAATATATTGAAAGAAAAAATAACAACAAAACCACAAAACCACCAACCAAAAAAAAACCAAACAGCAAGCAAAAAAACCACCAAAACAAACCAAAAGCCCAACACAAAAGAGCCTTTCTAAAGGACATTTTTCTACCCAGTATTTTATGTCAAAATTATTTCATCTTTCTTATTGACAACCAAAGTATCTTGCCCTGCGTTCATACACATCCACTAACAGCCGCCATCCCCTCCCTGGCAGACTCATAATCCAAAGCTGTATTTTATCCACCTGAACACGACAGAGTAAGCTTGATTTTCACACTTCCCTTCTATCAAATTTATCTGGAGAACGATGACCTTTCAATATGCAATTAATCATGTTTGCTTGCTACAAACCAATCTGATACCGCAGCAGTTCCGTGATTTCCAAATCAGGTTTTAACTCATCACCACAATCAGCCACCCCATTTCTTTGCTCAGTTTTTGACAGAACTGGAAGTGTTCAGCCTTTTAAAAATAGTGTATGATGACACTGAAAAACTTATTTCAACTTGCAGCTTGACAGTTTTGCCTTTACACAGAATCCGGACAAGGAAAACTAACTGAAGAGCCTTGAAAAAACCCCTTTGTATCATGAATATGCACATAATGGCACCAGAGATGACTCACCAAAACCTTAATTTGTCTCCTTCTGCAGATCTAGCTTTCACACAGAGGGACAAACTCTGCACTTCTGGGAAAATCTGCGAGATAATCAGTTTAAAAAATATCTATTGTTATTGTTGTATATATATTGATATTGTTACTGCCCACTTCTTTATGAAAAGGGATAATTTTGTTTTTTTCCTTTTTAAGTTCGACCTCCTTTAAGAAAAATTACATCCCCTGAGCACAGAAATGTTCTTGGTTAGAACTAAGTAACAGAAACAAGACTCTGCATAAGTCACCCATTACTCCATTGCTGTGCTTGTTGGGCTCCTTACAGTACAGTAACTCAGCTTCTGAGCAGCAGTAAGGCCAAGAGGCAGGTCACAAAAAATCTTCTTATAGAAGAGTGCCAGTTTATTAGATTGTGTTGAACAATGTCTGATACATCTCAGAAGTGACAGTACCAGTGAAACACAAACACTGAGGTAAGAAGAGTTCCCAGGTAACTCCCCAAGTGCTGCACTTCACACTTGCGAGCAAGTTTGCTGCTTTCTGTGGTTATTTGAATGGCGATACCCTTGGCCATTTCCAAGTTTCAACAGCAGGTCAGATTTTCTGAATAATCATTTTGGAATCTAAAAAGTGAATATAATTAAGTTAACGACATACCTGATCACTGAGAGCACCAGCTCTGTTCCCAACTCTGATGCATGTGGTTCTGGAAAGAAAACTCACTCTGAAGAAGCTGCCGAAGGGAAAAGCAAAAGTTTTTGGACAGAGAGGGCTCAAGATTGCTTCTGACCCCTGGTCATATTCATGAAAAAAGAAAAAAAAATATATACACACACACACACACTGACAATCAATTGTTGGCAATCATTTCTTCATACAGGTGCACAAAGACCTTTTTGCAGTCCTGCCGAGAGGCTGAAGAGAGGTTTGCTGCAGTGTGGTACAGCAGGGCCCTTGTCTCCTGCTCAGCTCTGGGGCTCTAATTGGCCAAGACCAAGATCTGGCCTCCTCTTCATGCAGCTGCAGGCCTTAAGATATCACATGGCTTCTGAGAATAATAAACATGCAGCGAGCACTTGGTTAAAGCACTTTCCTGCCTTCATTCCAGATGTCAGTACTGGTCTTTGTCACGCTTCCCCTTCATCCTTCCCGCACCGAATTGTGACAGGCTCAAATTCTTTTTACAGTAGCCACATCTTGCAAACTTAGTCAAATTTATTTCCCATTTATATTTCAAGTTGAGGCCAAAGTTTAAAGAAAAAAAGTCTTTAAACAGATCTATCATGAAAAGAAGCCTCAAATGCAAAACATTGAGGTAATCTAAAGATTTCAAAGACTTGGATACTTTCATTACAGGAAAATTAAACTCGATTTATTCTTGGATGCAACATGAGAGTGAAAATAAAAATGAGGAAAATGGTGACAAATTTCATAAAGAGAGGATCGATTACCCTAGTTTGGAGGAAGGTAACTGTATCTCCTCACTTTAGAAGGAAGCTAGTCATCTGGTCCATGGCAGCTAATCTTCAGTCATCTCTAAATCTCCCTGTCACCAGAGGAAGGAAGCAAGCTGCTGGCACACGCAGCTCTTCCCAACACCGAGCTCTACCCACACTGTCATCACGCGGCCCTGAAGCGTTCAACCTGCCACCCTGGCATCTGCCTGCCCGCCCCACGCCAGCTTTTGGGAGAAGGAAGCCAAGCATGTTCAGTGAGCTGACAGATGAACAGTAAAAAGTGCAGTGCAAAAGTTAAAGCTCATTATAACTTGGCAGACAAAACCTGAAGTAGAAAGTTGAAATTCAACAAAAGGTTTTGGCCATTTTTCCTGATTTACAAGGATAAAAACCCCAGGGCAGCTCTGCCTCACCTTCTCTCTTGGGATCATGGATCCAAGGCATTCCAGCATCTGCTGTGGGATGGGAGACAGAGCCTACAGCTGGAAACCGGTTTGCAGCTCCTGCTATGTCAAGAGTCCCCAGGACCTCTACGCCACAGCGAGCACCAACTCCTCCAGAAATCTTCACTCTGGCAACTTCACAGTCCAAGTTACTGGCTGCACAGAAAGGTCCTCCATACCAACCTCCACCTCAAGTTTCCAGGCTTCCTACTGTACAGTTCTTGGCATGCACTTCCCGAGATCACAACCCTTGAGCCACCTGAACTTTACCATCAGGGTCTAGAAAGCTCAGTTTTCAGGTTTCACAGGCAGCAGAGAATCAGGCACACTGATACCAGCAAAACTTCACAACCATTTCTTTCAAGACCATCTTCTGTCTCCAACAGGTTTATTTCTAACTAAACGGAGAACACCAAGTAACACACCGCTCGGAAACAGACCACAGAATGAAGAATTAAACTATTCCCAGAGCAAGGCAACAGAGAGGAGAATTTGTTTGTATACAATGTGCAAACACAGTATTTAGATGTTTCAGGACAATCCCTGTAAACAATTTTATTTCATGTTATGAGCAGCTTGGCTATTTCTAGCTCCCAAAAGTAGGAGGGGCTGCCATCAGTAGCATTCATCATCCTTACTCATACAAAACAAAGAACAAAGCCAGAAATCCCCTTACCAAGCAGTGCTTCAGCGTTCCCTTCCAAAAAGGAAGCGACACAGACTGCTGGTTTTGAAGATCCTTCCCCATTAATGCCCTACGATGGCTCTTGTGCCCAACATTACAGCCATGACCACAGGACCAACCTTTCACAGCCTCTTCGAGGTAAGTCTTAAGCTATGCTTACATCAGCAAGATGTGTGACAAGAATCTGACTTTAAGAGCAAGACATCTGGCACTAAGAATCCAGTTTTCACCCTGCAAGCATTTCAAAGGGCCATACTCCAAAGAAAGTCTTACCTGCTCTGGTGGACAGAACACTTGCCAGGTAGCCACGAGACCCAGGCTGCACATCCTGCAGTTTAGCTCGATCTGAGAACAGCCCCAGTCACGTGCTGACACCATCGCGTGATGCAAATCCAAGTGTGAAAAGTAGGGAAGACTCAAGCTTTATTTTGAGTGCATTCCAATGACTCCATCTAAAGTCAGCTTAATTCTTCTCAGGCTTCAGCATCTATCCTTACGATACTAACCTCAGTGTGAAAGCCTATGCCTCCTATATGCAGAAATAAGCAACAGTCATTGATCTACACAACCCATAAGCAGGCCAAGAAGTCATCAGAAGCTCTCATCCCCTAAAAGTTTTCTCTCTCCAGGGCAAGAGAGGTCAAATTTTGGTTATGTAAGATGAAAACCCAGACTGGGCAAGAAAAGTTTTCCCACTTTGTTCTTTTACTTGATGACAAAGTACCCTAAGCTTCCTTAGAGACTCACACCACACAAGACTACTAATGAGATTAAGTGATGTTCTCTCATTATTTTTTCCATTTTAAAAACAAACCACAAGAATATTAACTGCTTAGTGTTGCAAGTGCCTGAAACCAAGCTCCTATACGTGCAACAAGACTTGTTTTCACGTGTCAATCCAATATCATCTTTCATTTATTGATGCTTACATCTATTTTACTATCAGGAGCTACAAAACACAGAAAAAATACTCAAATTATTTGGCTAATGTAAAGGGAATATAACAACTTTCAGAATGACACCAGAACCTTAACCTTTACAAGTATTTTCAACTGCAACAACACTCCATGAATTTCCAAGTCCATCAGTAACTGCACATTTGGTATTAAAAACCCCAACTTGATCTCTGCAGCCTTAAGACTGACATCACAGAGCTTGACTAATCATCTTCAACACACCACATTCCATTAGAGGAGTGTTCATTTTCTTTTGCTCTTCTCACATCCCAATTTTTTAAGGTAGTCTCTAGCAGGACAAAAATACCCCACTCCCCACCCCCCAAAAAACCCCATACATTTGCTTTTATATACAATTTTAACACTATTTTGAGACTTGAGATATATATATATATTTTTTGAGACTTGAGATATAGATATATTTTGAGACTTGATATAGATATATATTTTGAGAATTGAGATATAGATATATTTTGAGAATTGAGATATATATATTTTAGTGCTGATAATAAACATTTCTCAGGCTGTTGCATTTCCTACAGAATGCCATGTCAAAGCTTTATTAATTTGACTGGAGACACACAGGGACCACTTGCTTTTCTTGGAATGTCACAACACCAGTAACCTGCTAAAGGAAAAGAACAATTTTTCTAGGCTAATTAGAATGTGGAATGAATATCCTTTAATAACATTCTTTATTAGGAGAATAAATACATAAACCAAATGCAATATATTAGCCACATTTCCCCATATACATTCAGAATATAACAGGAAGCTGATAGGTATAATCATCAGAACTAGTTGAACAAACAGATTGTTACTAAGCCAACAACAATGGAGGAAAGCTGGAAAGTTTATGCACTAGTAGCAGGCAAAGAACATGTAATTTCAGTGTTTCCTTGTAAAGACAAACATTTTGTAGTTAGAAGCATGAACTGATGGATGTGTTCAGCTCCGTGCGGTGGCCGTTTGAGGTTGTTCTGACTGCAACTGCTTTCCAAGGTATTCCCTGAAATAGAACAAAATATTAGATTGAAAAAAAGTCAGCGGTGGCAATTAGGAAGTAAAGAAAGAGGAAAAAGCTTTAAATTTAGAATTATTAATTCAATTAACATCTACTGTTGATAGTCAACTGGGGCTACTATGAGAGTACCTAAGCTTCAGGTATCCATCATCTGTCTATTCCTCTGAAAATAAGGTACAAACCAAACAACAAAACCACCTAGTGCCCATTAGCAGTATTTAGAAGTCCTGGTACCTCTGAGAGAACACCCAAAAAGCCCACAGATTTTTCTTGCTGAATATACCAATCAGAAATCAGGGCAAAGTACTGAAAACCAGCTGCACGAACACAAGTAATATGGACAGACATACCGACAGTTTAACCCACAGAACAGACACTGACCCAGGAACTGTATGCTCAAGATGGTAGAATGAAAAGATGTCCAAGCCAGGCTTTTAAAAGAGTTTTCTGCACCTGTATTTTGAAGTGCACTAAGTCACTTATTTTATACCTGTCCTCTCAACACTGGACTAACCCCCCTCCCCAGATTCTTAGCATTTGCCTTGAGCAATAATATCTAAATTCTATGGGGAAAAAAAAGCTGCACAATTCTCCTGAGTGTTTCCATTTTTCACTGTCTCCTGGGAAAGCAGCAGTTCACAGAACAAGGAGGAAGCTGAAACCAGTCTTTAGTGATATTTGGGTTGTTTCTTGTTAGAGAACATAAACTTCAATAATCATACCCCTCTATCAGCTGAAAGAGGTTTCAGGACCTGCAAAACATGAGTGGTCTTTCCATTGCTGATCATATACTTGGCACCAGTGTTTCTCTTACTACTACACTGGGATTTCAGCCTACACAGGTTAAACATTAGAAGCAGTTCAGGGAATTAACAATCAGAGTAAAGCCTTTAAAAAAAGAAAAGAAAAACAAAAAAACCCCACAACAAACATGAACTCAAGAGTATGCATTTTTGTTTTACTTAAATAAAGGAAATAAAGGGGAAAAAGTTAATGTTCTTATTACACATTTCTCCACTTAGCATCCTGTTGAACAGCTATTCCCTATGCATTCCAATTCCTACCACACAAGGAAGTTTAGCATCCCAAGTGTACCACCCAACAGAACTTGTCAGCTTCAAAGGTAAGTATTCAGAAAAGCAAAATTCCTTTGAAGTATGATGTTACCTTCCAAATCCACTAGGAAAGAAAATAACACATCATTTGTATTCTGAGCCATATGTAATGATTTAGCACCTCCCTTCACAGCTTTATCAGTTGCTGCTGCAGGATCACAGTATTTTAATGCCACCTTCAAAGCAGAGGCTCCTGATGGCAGAGAAAGAAGTGAGCTGCTCTCTTCTGGTTTTGCAGGACTCAGAAATGTACCACCAAAATAAACAAAAATCTGACAGCCATCCAAAAACACAGCCAGAAACTATGGAAAGGGTTCCAAGCTTACCAAACTTCCTTCTGCTCCCTCACGGCTCCTTTTTTTTTGGTTGTCTGTGGTTATTTGGTATTGGGTTGTTGGGGTTTTTTTGTTGCGTGGGTTGTTTTTGGTTTGTTTGGTTTTTTTGTGGGGGTCTTTTTTGTTGCTGGTGTGGCCTGGGGTTTTTTTGGGGTTGTTTTGTGGGTTTTTCTGGGGGGTGTGCTTTGTTTGGGGTTTTTTTGGCTATTTGGCTATTTGTTGTTTGGTTGGTTTTTGTTCCACACCTCTATGCACATACTGCTTCCACTATTTCTTGTCTGACAGGCAGCCTTGTAAGCAACTGACACTTGCTCCATACACAGCTCTGCTCACAGCATCACAAACCTGCTAAGTTATTTATTCCTAAAGCACACGTGAACCATTCTGAATGTGAAACTCCTACACAATTACAATCTAACAGTCTGTAATCAATCTAATCAAGCTAACAGTCTAACTGCACAACTATTGCACAGCTTACAGCTCAAGACTTACTGAAATCCAACGCCAGCACAGGGTATTTGGCAACAGTCTCCGACAAGGCAGAGCAGTCACATATTCTGTAGGTACTTTGTGCCTTAACAGATGTACTCAACTTCTAAGGACACGCAGTAGATAGTACAGCACCTTCCCTACACAACCTTCTATTACAGTCATTCATTTGTGGGTGTGAGGTTCAAGTCCAGGCACAGGGAAAAGCTCTTATCCAATTTCCCCAAGCAGAATGAGAATCTGCAGTCACTGCTCTTACACTGCCAGGCTGGTGAAGATCCCACGCTGTCCCTACCCCATCACTTCTTCAATCACCACCAAGGGCCACTGCAATGCAAAAACCCCTCACCCTCCTGCTGTTACCAGTTAATTTTATCTTTGGTTACCAATCCCAACCGAGCGTCCCAGGTTAACCTAGGATGAGGTCTCACGTGGTGTATGCTGGCGAATGAGAGGGACTAGTAAGAGACAGACAAGAGAGATTTAGCTTCTCAACGTGAAGCTTTCACCTGCAGCCTGAGGAGAGCAGACTGATCGGTTATTCTGCCAGGCCTTCAATCCCTTCTCCCTCCCATCTTCCACTAAACATCAAGCTACTGAGAGCAGCTTCAGCAAGCCCCTGTTCTCCCTCTGTTAAAATGCATACAAAAAGGTCAAGAAGATTCAGGTCTTTTTTTTACATGCATTACATCAGGAGGTTACATAGCAACTTAAGCTTCAACCTTCACATGTAAGCTGGACAAAGGTGTCCATGCTATTACAAATCTAGCACCTAACATTTTTTATTCATCCTGCACTGTTACCTCATTAAATCTTAAGAACAGGATTTTTAGAATTACAATAGTAATTCTAAAATGTACCCCACTAAATTCAAATTCCCATCAATAAGGAGAGCCTTCAACACATTAACTATAACAGCATGTACAACGAAAGAGGGACAGAAGATCTTGTCACCAAAATAACAAATCACTTCAGTAAACATTCACAACAGCATCTGACAGATTAGAGATGCACACTACAATGGAAAGGAATGAGGTATTAGACTTGATTTTTTAAAGTTACAAGTTATAAACCTACAAATTAGACCACTACACTCCATTTTTCAACTTAATTTTTATCAGTCCTTCCTCCGTAACCTTTACCATAACAAAAGCATCCTGGTTGGTCTTTTGTAAGCACATCAAGTTTCTAAGATGGTTAAACTTGGAAGCAAAGTACATGATGTATGACCTGCAGAGTGCGTCTCAATGAGAGTTCTACAAGAGGTACAAAATTCAAGTACAAAGTTGTGAGGAGAAGAAAGAAAAAAAAGGAGGCAAAATAGTGTCCTGGCCAACAACAAATTCAGTCACCACTTCCTTCCATTAGAAAGCTGCCTTTTACCTGGAGGAGGAAATGCATTATCATATTATTACTTCAAAAGCCAGTGAGAAATAGTAAACATTTTCTCAGTACAAATACACAAGCTGCCCTGATGTTACCCAAGACTCTTTTTTACTTTTAAATCATTTAAGGGGATGAAGGGAAATCATAGAATTATATCATAGAATCAAACCATGGTAGGGGTTGGAAGGGACCTCTGGAGATCATCGAGTCCAACCCCCCTGCCAGAGCAGGGTCACCCAGGGCAGC